>PVJN01009965.1:0-58832 GCA_004026805.1 Lasiurus borealis
TAGCCCAGGGCCCCGCTTGCCTCTCCTGGCAAGCCCTTGGCTGGCATGTAGAGGAGCCCGCTGGCTGTTTTAAGGATCATTTTCTCAAAATGAAAACCACCTGTCTTCAAAGTGATTTGCTTAAAACAAATGCTCATTTCTCCGCCGAGGCCTCTTCCCCTCCCGCCTCTCCCCGCCTCCTGCCAAGAATGATGGGAGAACCCTCTTATCTTGGAAAGTGGTTTTCCCTCTGGTCGGCATCCAGAGCAGATGATTTATCGCCCCGCGCGCCGGGCAATCGCTTTCGCCTGCCCCGCTGCTCTCAAACGTTAGCAGTTTGCTCTCGGAGGCCCCTGGGGGTCACGTGACGGGGGCTCAGCCTTGGCACTGCCCCTCTTGGTATATTTCCTTTAAACATCCTGTTTGCCAGCCCGTCGCCACCACACTCTGGGGAGTGAATAACGTGACCCCATTTTAGAGATGATGACATGGAGGCTCGCAGAGGTTCCGGAAGTTGTAACCAGACTGGATCCGAACCCAGGTCTTCCTGGCTCCCGAACCCGTGTATTATTTGTTGGTGCGCTCAGGGTTTCTCGGGGTTATTTTGAACATGCCCTACATGAAAAACAAAGCAACGCAGACCCAGAAACCCCAGACTGGCAACTCAGCACGCATCTGTGCAATGGCAGGCAGTTTCCTGAAACAAAACTCGCCCTCGCTGGGCGTGATGTACCCCGATCATCCTCCATTCCGTTTAAAAAACGCTGCTCAGCATAGAGCAGGAGCTCTTTCTTTCTGAAGGCTGAATAATGTCACAGTTTCTCCATTCGGTTTTCCGTCAATGGACATGTAGGATGTTGCCATATCTTGGTTGCTAGGGGGTGGGGGTGGGGGAAATGGAGAGTCGCTATCCAATGGGTGTAAAGTTTCAGTTATGTAAGATGAATACGGCCTAGAGATCTGCTTTACAACATCGTGCCTATAGTTAACAATACTGTACTGTGCTCCTCAAAGCTTGTCGAGGGCATATCTCAAGTTAAAGTATTCTTACCACAATAATAAAAATGCCGGTGAGGACTTTCTAAAGGTATTTTGTGGTGGCGACCCGTAGTTTGCAAGCAGTTTGAAAAACACTGGCGTAGATGTTATAAAATACGCTTGCTTCTTTACAGAGCGGTTGACGTGATGTAAGCTACTTTTTGAAATGTTTATAGAGGTGTAACATCCATATATAAGTGCACATAAGAGTAGAGCTTATTGAATTTTTGCAAACTGAGCGTATCTGTGTAACCAGCACGAGATCAAAACGCACGCCACTCATTGATTTAAGCTTCTTTGAATCAAGACAGGCACGGAGTACAGCAGAAACTGATCTGCCCGCGATTCGTTCTGAATTATACACATATGGCTGACTCGATACATCTCTCTTTGTAGAGGTCTGTATCTTGCGTCTCCAGTGAGGAGGCCTGACTGGTATTTTACATATATTTTATTGATTTTTAAATATATTTTATTTGATTTTTTTTACAGAGATGAAGGGAGAGGGATAGAGAGTCAGAAACATCGATGAGAGAGAGACATGGATCAGCTGCCTCCACACCCCCTACTGGGGATGTGCCCGCAACCAGGATACATGCCCTTGACTGGAATCGAACCTGGGACCCTTCAGTCCGCAGACCGACGCTCTATCCACTCAGCCAAACCGATCTTGGCAGTATTTTATTTTTATTTTTGTTAATAATATCACCCAGGGATATTTTTTCCCCCATTGATTTCTAGATAGAGTGGAAGGGAAGGGAGGGAAGGAGGAAGGTGGGGAGAAAGAGAGAGAAAAACATTGATGTGAGAGAGCCACATTGACTGATTGCCTCCCATTTATATCCCGACTGGGGCTGGGGATAGAACCTGCAACCCAGATAGTTGACCGGGAATCAAACCCATGACCCTTTGGTAAATGGGCTGGAGCTCTAACCACTGATCAGCACGGGCCAGGGCCTGACTAGTATTTTGGATTTAACGACTGTTGAAGGAATGGAACAAAGCTTCCCTAAGGGCCACCAGAAATGGCACAAAAGGAGGCTGCCTGAGAAGGTGCCTGGTGAACGTGACCCACGAGGAGCAGGAAAGGGCAGTGCCCTGCGGCAGGGCAGGGAAGCATTCAGATTCGAGAATCTACGGTGCGCAGAATTGAGACCAGTTTTACTGAAACGGGGGGTGAGTGGGTGGGAGGGACGGAAGGGAATTGTGATTAGAATGCTGAGCTTCTGGAAGTCAATGAACTTCTGTGTAAATAAGGAACATTCACCTCTCGCGGTGAGTATTGACTTTTAGAGAAAATTGTTTTCGCATACTGAATTAAAGGGCTTATTTCCTGGCAAAAGACGTAAACACATCTGAATACAAAAGCAAGCTGGAGGGACTTCGCTTTCAGAAGGTCTGGGTTCTGTAAGGCTGTGCAGGTAGACACTGTACAAGATTCGTTGTAATGGGATATACATAGAAACGAAAGGGAGTGCATGTTTTAATGTGCTTTTAAACATTATGTGCTCCGACGAGGTTTGATAATCACTGCCTTTTTGTGAGTCATGTTGATAGCTTAGTCAAACTGCAATGGCTACCTTGAATCAGGGATTTTGTAATAATAACAATCCTTTTTTTTAACCGATTAGATTCGTTTGTTTGGTGTGTGTGGAGACTGAACTCTTGCACATTTGCTGTGTTCCCTGGCGTTCTTGTACTGTAGTGCTCACTGTGGGCTGGTTTAATTCTGTATGTGATGTCACCGTGTGTGTGACTGTGACAGACACAGTGGACAAGAGGAGGTACCTTCTGGGGGCGGGTGTGTTCATCTGACTTACCCTTTTCTGGTGCCTGGCACCATGCCGAATGGATGGAAGGACAAAGAAAAATGCCTGGTGCCAGGGGACAGTTCTGATGTGTACACACCTGTTGTCCTGGCATTGACATCGATAGCACCCTCTTCACCCCGAAATGCCCTGGTTCAGATGATAAATTACTGCACTTGGACATGTTCTGGTTTGGATACACAGAGAAGGACACCAAGGGACAGAGAGGTCGCTTCACTCTGCACGGTCACCTGCTTGTGAGAGGTAGTGCTGACATCCCTCCCAGGAGCCTGAATTCAGCTCTTGTCATTTGACTGCTGAGTTCTGCTGTCTCGCCACGTTAGGCCACGCGCCATGCGGGGTGAAAACAGCGCTCTGTGTGTTTCCAGTCGCAGCAGTCAGTAAAATCACTGAGGGAGGTGTGACTCGGGCCAGCTGAGTGTGCTGGGCAAAGCCCCATCACGGCCCTGCATGTGTGTTCATGTCACCTAGAGCAGCAAGACCATTCATACATGCGCACTGCTTCAGTTTCCAAGATTCCTCCTCCTAAATTATCGTGTGGAAACGTCTGTTCGCCGTTTCACAAAGGAGCCTGGGAGAGCAGCGGGATGACGCGGTCACCTGCCTGAGGCCTTCCAGCCAGAAAGCTAATGAGCAAGACTCGGCGCAGAGTCTGCCTCCGCCATCAGGGCATGTGCCACGGAACCACGGGTGCCTCTCAGCCGGATGTCCTCACGTGGCTGGGGGAGGGGGTGTAGGGAGGATGAGGAAGCCTCGTTACGCGGACACAGAGTTTCTCAACCGTGGCGCTCTTGACATTTTGGGCCGTGTCTACCGTGCACCAGAGGATGCTTAGCAGCATCCCTGGCTCTGCCCACATCCCTCCATCCTCAGTTAAGATGGCAAAAAATGCCCCCAGCCCTGACCAGTGTTGCTCAGTGGATAGAGCATCAGCCAGCAGACAGAAAGGTCCCAGGTTTGATTCTGGTCAAGGGCATGTACCTTGGTGGTGGGCACATCCCCAGTGGGAGGTGTGCAAGAGGCAGCTGATCGATGTCTCTCTCTCTCATTGATGTTTCTAGCTCTCTATCCCTCTCCCTTCCTCTCTGTAAAAAAAAAAAATCACTAAAATATATTTTTTAAAAATGTCCCCAGACAGTATCCAATGTCTTCTGGGACACAGTTGTCCCTGGTTGGGAGCCACTGGCCTAAATAGAACAGCAGCGTTTGAAAGAGCAAAAGAGAACCTTGAAAATGTTGCCATTTCCCCCGTCTGCAGCTTCTGAAGCTTCAGAGAAAACTATCAAAAGGTCCACAAAAGGGTGGAAAGGAGAACAAGCAACACATTTCCTGTTGCGTTTACTTCCAGGAGAGCGCGCGGGGCCTCCCGAGGAAGGGGAAGGGGGTGAGCTGTTTTCAGTTTTTAGTATTTTTAAAAATGTTCTTTTTAAAATCCTCACCTGAGGATATGTTTTTACTGATTTTGAGAGAGAGAGAGAGAGAGAGAGAGAGAGGGAGAGAAATGGAGAGGAAGGGAGAGGGGAGAGGGGAAAGAAGGGGGGGGAAGGGAGGGGAGGGGAGGGGAGAGGAGAGGAGAAACATAGATCGGTTGTCTCCCACATGTGCCCTGACTGCGAATTGAATCTGAAACCTTTTGGGGTATGGAGGGATGAGCTTTATATGAAAGGTTAAAAATCACACAAAATATTTTTATAGGAAATTTAGAATAGAGATCAGCTGAAATATATGAGACCTCCTATAATTCTACTTCACTGAGATAGCCAATGCACGTCTTTCTAAACTCTGCCAGCACACATGTATAAATAGGTGTATCATTTTCCAGACAGGGCCATACACACATACTGTTATAATCAGTTTTTTTTAGCTTAACTCCACAAATATCTTTGCATATCTGTGATATGGAACTAAAGTTTTTAATGACTGCATAGTATTTCATAGTACAGCTAGAGAGTAATTTATTCACTCAGTTCCTGTTGTGCACATATGTGTCTAATTTTGTGTTTGCTATTACATGCAACCATCTGATGAGGATATTTGTGTGTACTTAAAGCCCTTCAAAGCTTTTTTCCTTAGAGAAATCTTAGCATCAGTTCAGTAAGATATCTAATTGATAATGTGCTAGATTTTACTTTGATTATAATACACTAGAGCAGTGGTCGGCAAACTGCAGCTCTCGAGCCACATGCGGCTCTTTGGCCCCTTGAGTGTGGCTCTTCCACAAAATCCCACGGCCTGGGTGAGTCTATGTTGAAGAAGTGGCGTTAGAAGAAGTTTAAGTTTAAAAAATGTGACTCTCCAAAGAAATTTCAGTCGTTGTACTGTTGATATTTGGCTCTGTTGACTAATGAGTTTGCCGACCACTGCACTCGAGGCCTGGTGCACAAAATTAATGCATGGGGGAAGGGAGGTGAGTGTTGCTCAGCCCAGCCTGCACCCTCTACAATCTGGGACCCCTCAAAGATATTTGACTGGTAGGATCGGGCCTAAACGGGCAGTTGGACATCTCTCTCACAATCCAGGACTGCTGGCTCCAACTGCTCACCTGCCTGCCTTCCTGATTACTCCTAACCACTTATGCCTGCCAGCCTGATCACCCCCTAACCACTCCTCTGACGTGATAGTAGCCTAACTGCTCTTGTGCCAGCCTGATTGCCCCTAACTGCCCTCCCCTGGTGGCCTTGTCACCCTTAACTGCCCTCCCTTGCAGGCCTGGTCCCTCCCAAATACCCTCCCCTGCTGGCCATCTTTTGGTGGCCATCTTGTGTCCACATGGGGGCAGGATCTTTGACCACATGGGGGCAGCCATCTTGTGTGTTGGAGTGATGGTCAATTTGCATATTACTCTTTCATTAGATAGGATAGAGGCCTGGTGCACAGGTGAGGGCCAGCTGGTTTGCCCTGAAGGGTGTCCTGGATCAGGGTGGGGCTTCCCTTGGGGCATGGGGTGGCTTGGGCAAGGGGCCTGTGGTGGTTTGCAGGCTGGCCACGCTCCCCAGCAACCGAAGCAGAGACCCTGGGGTTGGGGATTTATTTATCCTCTATAATTGAAACTTTATAGTCTTAAGCAAAGAAGTTTGGCTTCCTCCATCACTGGGAAAACCCAAGCCTCCTGCTTGCTCTGTGGCTGCAGCAATTTTTATTGGGATTTATTTATCCTCTATAATTGAAACTTTGTGGCCTTAAGCAGAGGACAAAGCAGGCCAGGCCTGTAGAAGCTTGGCTTCCTCCATCGCTAGGGCCAACTCAAGCCTCATGCTCTCTCCAGCTCTGTGGCTGCCGCCATTTTTGTTGGAATTTATTTATCTTCTATAATTGAAACTTTGTAGCCTTGAGCAAAAACCAGGGCCAGTCAGAGTGGGCGGAAAGCTTGGCTTCCTCCATCGCCAGGGAAACCCAAGCCTCCTGCTCACTTTGTGGCCGCCTGCCATCTTGGTTGGGTTAATTTGCATGCTGTCTCCTGATTGGATGGTGGGTGTAGCAAAGTGATGGTTAATTTGCATGTTGCTCTTTTATTAGTGTAGATACCTTTGTCCATTAAAATTATAATTCATTGATAAAGATTAATTATGCACTAGGCTTGCAGAATGGAGTGTGGAAAATTCTTTGGTTTTCTGATTAAATGATGACTAATAAGAAACCATTTAGGTTTTATGCCTTGTTCATGAAAACCATTGTTAAGTGTATTGGGCTATTTTCTGAGTAGAAATTACAGCTTGGGAAAGATCACTGAATCTTCCTTTAAAATTATGTTCACTGATGAGAGAAATTTAGGATTATCTTCTTTTGAATTCTCATTACTCATGGATTTTTCTTTTTTTTCCCCAATATTTTATTGTTTTTTTACAGAAAGGAAGGAAAAGGGATAGAGTTAGAAACATCAATGAGAGAGAAACATCGATCAGCTGCTTCCTGCACGCCCCCTACTGGGTATGTGCCCACAACCAAGTTACGTGCCTTTGACTGGAATTGAACCTGAGAACCTTGAGTCTGTAGGCCAACGCTCTATCCATTGAGCCAAATCAGTTAGGATGGATTTTTAAACGTATGGTTAAAACATTGAAATGGTACAGAAGACTTTAAATAAAGTTCCCCAGTTTACTCTCCCCTTGTTTTTCTTTATTCTCTGGAAATTATCTTTGCATATATAAACATTAGAATATACAAAAAATTTAAATATCCACAAACTAGAAAACAATATGCAAATTCTGATTTAACTAGCATTTTGTTTTTTGTTAATTCTCACCTGAGCATATTTTTTCCATTAATTGTTAGAGAGAGTGAGAGAGAAACATCAATGTGAGAAAAACATATCAATTGGTTGCCTCCTGAATGAGCCCAACCAGGGACTGAGCCGGGAAGGAGCCTTGCAACCAAGGTACGTATCGAACCTGGGACACTTTGGTCTGCAAGCAGATGCTCTATCCACTGAGCCAAATTAGCTAGAGCTAACTAGCTTTTTTTTAAGTTAATATATCTTCCTATGTCTTCACCTTATTCTGTTTAATTGGTGCCCTTTTGGGGGTTGTTTTAAGCTTTTCTTTTTCTCTTGCAGTAGAGCACTCTATTTTACGTAAGTAAAATGAAATTTGTGCACGGGATGGGGGGGGGGGCCTTCAGTCTTACATGTAAAATAAATGCCTAGCAGCAGGATTGTTGGGTTAAGAGTCTATATCTTTATAATTTCATAGATACTGCTAAATTTCCCTTCCACCAACAACATGTAGGTTGACTTGTTTCCATCAGACATTTTTTCTGCCTGGCATAAACTATGGGTTAGAAATAGGGCCTAAGCTGGCAGGCAGACATCCCCTGAGGGGTCCTGGATTGCGAGAGGGCACAGGCTGGGTTGAGGGACCCCCTCCCTCCTCAGTGCATGAATATTATGCACTGGACCTCTAGTGGGTTGATAAACCAGGAATACAAAAGTTGAACCTCATCTATAGGAAGGGCCATGATTTGTTAGGAGGAGACCATGATCTCTCTAGTGACCATTGTAGGCACTAGTTTTTGACCTTGGTGGTGGTGCTGGTGGGTATGTATTTCCTGGATTTCTCCTGGGATTAGTCAGAAATTGGATTTAACTTTTTTTCAGGCATGGAATAAAAAATGTGTCATGTTGGGAGACAATAAATGCATACCTCAGAAATATTGCAGACTTAGTTCCAGACCACCACAATAAAGCCAGTATCACCATAAAGTGAATTATAATGTTTTTTTGTTGGTGGAGGGTCTTGCTTTCAATTTGTAAAAACAACAAAAAAAGCAACATCTGTAAAGTATGTCTGTACCCAGATAGGCAACTCTTTGCTAATATTGGATACCTAGAGGCCCAGTGCACTGATTCATGCACCAGTGGGGTCCCTTGGCCTGGCCTGCAGGTATCAGGCTGAAATCAGCTCTCCAAAATCCCCTGAGGGGGCCCAGATTGAGAGAGGGTGATTCTCGGGTGACATATCCTGGAATTGGGCTCCCTTCTCTCTAGTTCCAGGTGTGTCACTGGAGAACCATAGCTGCTAAGTGACAACAGCTCGGCAGCTCCTGCATTGAGTGTCTGCCCCCTGGTGGCCAGTGTGCATCATAGCTACACGTTGGAGTGTCTGCGTGTCATAGATACCAGCTGGTCAGCCGTGTGGTTTAGGCTTTTATATATATAGATGTGTCTCAGAGGTGGTTAGAAATGGGCCTTCATTAATAAAGATGTTGCAATATTTCTCAGTGGCTCTCTAACATAGAAGAGAGTGTCGTTTGCTATTTGGTACAATGTACAAAATGTAACATGTAAATATATCTACACTAATAAAAGAGTAAGATGCAAATTGACCATACTTTTGTAATGCCCACCAGCCAATCAGCAGTGAGTATGCAAATTAACCAAAAAAAGACGATGGGTTAATTTGTATAAGCAGGCACCAGGACTCTGGGCAGTGTGGGAAGGCAGAAAGGCGGTTCCGACTAGAGCGAAGGTGGTACCAGCAGCCAAGGGAAGGAAGGCCCATTCTTGCATGAATCTTCATGCATCGGGCCTCTATCCTATCTAATAAAAGAGTGATATGCAGATTGACCATCACTCCAACACACAAGATGGCTGCCCCCATGTGGTCAAAGATCCTGTCCCCATGTGGACACAAGATGGTCACTGCAAGATGGAGAGCAGGGTAGGGCAATTGGCAGGGACCAGACCAGCAGAGGAGGGAAGTTGGGGGTGACTGGGCCTGTAGGGAAGGGCAGTTGGGGGAGACCCAGGCCTGCAGGGGAGGGCAGTTAGGGGTGACCAGGCCCACAGGGCAGGGAAGTTAGGGGCAAACAGGCTGGCAGGGGAGCAGATAGGCATCAATCAGGCTGGCAGGCAGAAGTGGTTAGGGGCGATCAGGAAGGCAGGCAGGTGAGCAGTTGGAAGCCAACAGTCCTGAATTGTCAAGTGGTCCCAGATTGGAGAGGGTGCAGGCTGGGCTGAAGCTCACTTGCCCCCGCCCCGTGCACAAATTTCATGCACAGGGCCTCTAGTAATATAATAAATGTAACTGTAATGTGGTATCAATTTATAGTCATTTTCATCCCTATTATCTCTTCCATAAACTCTTTTCTTACGTTTCTCCATTTCCCTTTTTCTCCCACTCCCTGTTGATTCTTTGCGCTGTCCTTTGAAAATAATGATAATCATGGTCAGCACTGCCGTTTGGACCTTTTATTATCTTATTTTTTTAAAAAACTAACAACATTTGAACCAGTACTTGGTTTCTAGTCCTCATTATCCTAGCATGATGCTTGGCACATGTGTATTTTGATTGGCTGCTCACTTTAGAGTTCTCCCTGTTTTATGGGGTTCCTGTGCTGGGTAAGGGAGTCTGTCCCTGGACACCCCCCCTCGCTGGCCCCCAGCACGCGCTCATTAAGGTTTCCGTTGCCTCGTTTCCCTGTGCTGCTTCCCTGTCTGGGGACCGGCCCGGCCGGGAGCCATGTTTTATTGATTTGGTATTTGAAGCTCCGGAGGACGGCTGGTGTTTGAAGATGGCTCTGTGAACCCCGGTGGGTGCAGCAGCTGCCACAGCCCGGCTGCCAGCGTGAAGGGCCTGTGTTTTCTGACAACTCGGGGGGCTCTCTGATGGGCCCCGCCAGTGTTCCCTCGCCTCACCGCAGTCTTGGCCGGAACATTTAGCATCGGCCTGGGGTGAGCTGCGCTCAGTGAGACGCCCTGAGGGTGAAATACAGAGCGGAAAGCCGGTCTCAGGAAGCAGCTGCTTAGGTCAGTGAGCCTGAAAGTGGGGCACCTCTTGGGGCATACCCCTTTTTCCCAGTGCTCTGGCGGATGCAGGAAGGTGAGAGCTGAAGTGTGTCTCGCTGTGGCTCTGGCTGGCTCCGTGCAGGGAAAGGAAGGGGTTCCTGGCCCCTCACCCCAGACTTCCAGGCTCATACCCGGTGCCCTGCGGACACAGCTCTCCCCAGAGTGTCCTCAGGGATGGCCTGCGATCTCAAAGGAGAATCTTAAAGAGAAACCAACTGAAGAACTTGCATTTATTTCTCGTATTGTCCGAGTGATGTGTTTTCTTTTATAGCAAATAAAGAGGACTCTTCAGAGGCAGGCAGTGTACGATCCAAGGAAAATGGCCTTTGGAGCCAAATGGCCATGGGATGGAATACAGGCTCTGGCCTTCTTCTTAAGGGGCTGTTATGGCATGAAGTGTGTCCCCCCGAATTCATACGTTGAAACCCTAACTCCCACTACCTCCATGTGAAGTGTGTGGACATGAGGCCTCTAAAGAGGTAATTAAGTTGAAATGAGGCCATTTCGGTGGGCCCCAACTTAATCTGATTTGTGTCCTTCTAAGGAGACGTTGGGACACAGAGAGACACCAGGGATGTGCATTCACAGAGCAAAGACCACGCAAGGGCACAGTGCAAAGTGGCCATCTGCTCCAGGGAGTGCGGCCTCAGGTGAAACCAGATCTGCTGACACCTTAGTCTTGAACTTCTGGTCTCCAGAACTCTGAGGAAATAGATTCCTATTGATTCAGCCCCCGATCCCTCACCCCCAGTTTGTGGTATTTATTATGGCAGCCCTGGCCATCGAATGTAAGTGCTATTGCTTCCCCCACCCCTGAAGAGAGGACCGCAGCACTTACCTTCTAGAGTCGATGTGAGGGACAGACATTATACCTGCTTATATTATGTACTCACAGATGGTACTGGGTTAATGCCACTTTAATAATAACAACAGTCACGGCCCTTCCCCTCCCCAGTTCTCAAGGCCTCAGCCTAATTTGAGGTGTTTTTCTTTAAAAAACAAAACAAAACACCTTTTGTTTAAGTCCTTTTCAAACAGGGTTGCAAAGAACTCTGGGATCAGAGAAAGTGGCTACTTAATAGGTTTAGCAAGCAATTAATATTTCTCTAAGTGCTTTTTTTCATTCTTTTAATCATTTAAAAATTTTTAATATATTTTTATTGATTCCAGAGAGGAAAGGAGCAGGGGGAGAGATAGGAACATCAATGATGAAAGAAAATCATTGATCAGCTGCCTCCTGCACGTCCTACACTGGGGATTGAGCCTGCAATCCAGGCACGTGCCCTGACCGGGAATTGAACCGTGACTTCCTGGTTCATAGGTCAATGCTCAACCATTGAGCTACACTGGCTGGGTCATTCTTTTGATATTTTAACATATGGGGGCTCCAGGTACAATTTTATTTAGGACAAGGATTCTCCTAAAATTGATTGAAAACAACTTTTGTTGTGATGGTAAGTACTTACTGTACCTACTTAACCACCATACTCATTTGCTAGGGCTGCTGTAACCAAGTGCCACCAACTGGGTCACTTAAACAACAGGAATGTATTGTCTCGCAGTTCTGGAGGCCAGAGGCTCAAGACCCAGGTGTCCTGAGGGTTGGCTCGTCTGAAGACCATGAGGGAAGGTCTGTCCCGGGCCTCTCACCTGGCTTCTGGCATTCCATGGCTCGAAGATGCTTCACCTCAATCTCTGCCTTCATCTTCATATGACATGCTCTCTGTGTGCAAATCTCTATGTTCAAATCCCTCATTTTTATAAAGATACAGTGGTACCTCGAGATACGAGTGCCCTAACATACGAGATTTTTGAGATGTGAGTCGTTGAGCGAGAGATTTTTGCTTTGAAATATGAGCAACAGTTGAGATAGGAGTAATTGCGTGGATCGGCCGGCTGCACACGACCCACCAGTTTACCGCGACTGGAGCGTCTCATAGTTTCCCACGCCTCAAGGTTACGCAACGAATTAAGCTTGTATCTCGAGGTACCACTGTACTTGTCATATTGAATCAGGGCCCATTCAAATGACCTCATTTTTAGCTCGATCATCTGCCAAGAAACTATTTCCAAATAAAGTTACATTCACAGGCACTGGGGTTGGGACTTTAGCATCTTTCTTGGGGGGATACAATTCAAGCTATAACACCAATTATATTGGAACCCAGTTTGCCATCTGGTACCTCTCTGCCTGTGGCCTGCAGCTCCCCCCATCTGGTCTGCTGCTCCCACTTGTCATGCAGGGGTCAGCTCAGAAGACACCCCTTCAAAGTGGCCACTCTCTATATAGCTTTATAGAATGACTGAACTAGATTGCAGAGTAAAATTTAAATGTGACTGAGAATGATGATATTTTACCCTTAAAAGTATGAGAGAGCCCAGCCATCATGGCTCAGTGATGGAGCATTGACCTATGAACCAGGAGGTCATAGTTCAATGCCTGGTCAGGACACACGCCTGGGTTGTGGGCTTGATCCCCAGTATGGGGTGTACAGGATGTTTTTATCTCTCTCTCTCCCTCTCCCTTCCTCTCTGAAATCAATACAAATATATATTTAAAAAGTGTGAGAGAGCATCTCTCTCCCCCACATAAATGTTATTTGTAGCTTTCTTGTCTATGTTGGCGGTGTCACCTCTACAGATGCTATTTAAATACCATTTTGTGCCTATGAATTGAGATGTCGGGCACCTTCCGAATGTCACGATGTTTCCTGTTCTGTTGAACATGCTAGGGGGGACTCAATTTGTTTGATTTGGATTTTTCTTTGCCGTGAATCACAACTTAATTATGATCTATGCTAATAAAAGCCTAGGTGGTCCTCACGTCCTTGCGTGATGATCTCATGTCATCACAAGGTGGCCACCACAAGCCGAAACCGGTTTGGCTCAGTGGATAGAACATCATCCTGCAGACTGAAAGGTCCCAGGTTCGATTCCGGTCAAGGGCATGTACATTGGTTGCGGGCACATCCCCAGTAGGGGACGTGCAGGAGGCAGCTGATCGATGTCTTTCTCTCATCGATGTTTCTAACTTTCTATCCCTCCCCCTTCCTCTCTGTGAAAAATCAATAAAATAAAATAAATTAAAAGATGGCCACCACAGACTGGCAGGGGAGAGCAGTTGTGGGCGATCAGGCTGGCAGGGGAGAAGTTGAGGGTGGTCGGTTAGGAGCCAGCAGGTGAACAGTTAGGAGCCAGCAGTCTGGATTGTGAGAGGGATGCCCAACTGCTGGTTTAGGCCCGATCCCCCGAAGGGTCCCAGATTGGAGAGGGTACAGACTGGGCTAGGGACGCCCCTCACCCGTGCATGAATTTTGTGCACTGGGCCCCTAGTTTTACAATAATTCACAGAGCGAAACTGGCTAGAACTCTTCTCTGCAGGACATCTCAGGTCTGTGAGTTGTGAGAAAAGGAAGCATTTACTGATTCCAGTTAATCCATCAATGTTTGTTGAGCATGTTCTGTTTGCTAAAACTCTGCTAGATGATGTGCAGATACAGAGATATTATAAGCCTCTAGCACCACACAGTTCACATCAGACAGTTGAAAAATACACCTCAATACACATCAAGTTGCATGTGAATGTGTAATACAGCAATTAAGAAGAAAGAAGTGCTCACTGCGGGCCATGAGATCAAGAAAGGCTTTGGGGAGGAGCTTAGCTTAGCTTGGCTGACCTAAAAGCAGTGGTTCTCAACCTTCCTAATGCCGCAACCCTTTAATACAGTTCTTTATGTGGTGGTGATACCTAACCATAAAATTATTTTTGTCGCTACTTCATAACTGTACTTTGCTACTGTTATGGATCTTAATGTAAATCTCTGTGTTTTCTGATGGTCTTAGGAGACCCTGCTAGCTGTTCGAGACCCACAGGTTGAGAACCGCTGCCTAAAAGGGTCAGGTCAAGAAGAAGAGCAAGACTACCTACCAGGCTAAAGTAATAGGAACATAATATCATTAAACTATGTAATAGTCCCAGCGTACATTGAGCTACCTTGTTTTAGTCTAATTAATTTTGTTTACAACATGGGTATGATATGGTTTACAATGGGAAAATATTTGACACAACCAAAATGCTTATCAACTTGGGAAGAATAAATTATAGTACACCTCTTTTTCTCACAGCTATTAAAAAAACAAGAATGAGAATGCTTTTCGCCAATATGGAAAGACTTTCCACATATACTGTTAAGTGATAACAGCAAGGTGCAGGACAGTGTGAATGATATGCTAACAGCATGACATTTGCTTTAAGAAGCTGGAAGATTCCCAAGAAACTAATTACCATGATAACAGCGGTGGTAATTACCTGGGAGTGATAAAATGGTACAATGTGGGGGAGGGAGAGCTGGATAGAGAGAGGGAGGAGGTAGGAAGAGAGGTTGTTTATTTTAGAGGTTTGAATGATGTAAATGTATCCTATTCAGGAGGCTATAAAGAAAGATAGATATACCCTAGCAGAGCGAGTAGCTCTGTGGGTTAGAGGGCTGTCCTGTTACACCAAGGGAACACTAACCAACAAGTGCTGATTGGATCACTGGTGGGGGCACATACAAGAATCAACCAATGAATGCATAAATCAATGGAACAACAAATCAATGTTCCTCTCTCTCCATCTCTCTAAATTCAATAGTTTTTTTTTTAATTGAAAAAAAAAGGAAGATATGAAGACGTAGTATTTGCTCATACTATGGCTATTGTTAAATTGATTTCAGTGTTTCAGATGCTTTGCCTTGTTGGGACGTTCTGAATGAAGATAACCGGCCACACTAGACATCCAAGGGTTAAGCTCTTGCATTTGTCCAAAGAATGCAATTCTCTTGACCAGCCTTTAACTTTTATTGGATGCCTCTAGAAATGTTTCAGACATACACCGAAAAGATAGCATAATGAACTCCTTTGTACCTATCATAGGCTTTCAGTAATTATGAAGCCACAGGCCAGTCTTGTTTCATTAGTTCTCCCTCCTCCTCACTCTCCTCCGCTACCCCTGACCTTGACTCATTTGAAGAAAATGCCTTTCTGATTGTGTTATCTAAAATTATTACTCTGTTCTCCTCAATCCCGCCGTGGCCCCAGACATGCAGAGAAAATTGATGCTTAAGATGGAAAAAAAATCTCTCTTTAACCAACTTTGGCCCATCTCATTAGGTGTACTTCACTCAAAATCTTACAATTGTGCTAAGATATATATAACATACAATTTACCATCTTAACCGTTTTTAAGAGTGCAGTTCAGTCGTATTGTTGTACAGCTGATCTTGAGAACATTTTCACTTTTTAAAACTGAAACTCTGTACCCATGAAAGAATGACTCCCCATTTTCCCTGGCAGCTACCATTCCACTTTCTATCTCTTTAAATCTGAGAGCTCTGAGTCCCTCATATAAGTGGAGTCATACAGTGTTTGTCCTTGTGTGACTGGCTTATTTCAGTTTGCATACTGTCCTCAGGGCTCACCATGTTACAGCGTGTGTCAGAATTTCCT
This sequence comes from Lasiurus borealis, assembly GCA_004026805.1. Taxonomy (NCBI): domain Eukaryota; kingdom Metazoa; phylum Chordata; class Mammalia; order Chiroptera; family Vespertilionidae; genus Lasiurus; species Lasiurus borealis. The sequence goes on from PVJN01009965.1 coordinate 15,616, forward strand.
TCCTTGTAAAGGCGGAATGATATTCCATTGTGAGGACAGGCTACATTTTGTTTATGCGTTCATCTGTCTATGGACTCTGAGGTTGACATTTACCTCTTGTCCCCTTTCAGTGTATATGGTATTGTGGCTCAGAATTATTTCATGCCGCGGGATATCAGGATGCAGCAGTGTACCCTGATCCTCCGGTTAAGACAATGGTTCTCAACCTTCCTAATGCCGCGATCCTTTAAGACAGCTCCTCATGTTGTGGTGACCCCCAACCATAAAATTATTTTTGTTGCTACTTCATCACTGTAATTTTGCAACTCTTATGAATCGTATGTGTGTTTTCCAATGGTCTTAGGCGACCCCTATGAAAGTGTTGTTTGACCCCCAAAGGGGTCGCGACCCACAGGTTGAGAACCAATGAGTTAAGAGACTCATTCTGAGCAGTTTTAGGATGTTTATTGCAAATACTTGGACTTGCGAAGATCAGCAAACCTTCCTTTCTGTTCCTGTGACCCAGAGCACACCTTATGCTCTCAAAGCTCTTACATGGAACTGTGTCTCTCAGAGATGAGATTATGCATTTGGAGACAGAGGTGTCTTCCTTTGCCCAGTACCTGGCACTTGCCTGGTGCGGCTGGGTGCTCAGGAAATACTTGCTATAGATCTAATCTTACTTTGGACGAGGCACATAACCATATTTCTGTAATTAGGCGGTTGAACCAGGTGAATTTTGAGGCTCCTTTTGGTTCTGACATTGATTGGGTCCATTATTAAATCTGATAATAAAAACTTCAGGATCTGGAAGACTGGAAGGCGGGGATAGGGGAGAGAGATTTTTGCCTAGATATGTTTTCAGAGCTCCTCATATTGTATTCTAGTTGGTCATCCACAAATAGAACCATCCCAGGATATGGATATTTCTTAAAATAGTATTTTGTGTTTTTTTGTTTTGTTAATCTTCACATGAGGATATTGTTTCCATTGATTTTTAGAGAGAGTTGAAGGGGGGAGGGAGGGAGGAAAAAATGAGAGAGAGAGAGAGAGAGAGAGAGAGAGAGAGAGAGAGAGATCTGTCTGAGAGACACATCAATTGATTGCCTCATGCATGGGCCCTGACAGGGGCTGACAATCGAATCTACAACCCAGGTACATGCCCTGGAGCAGGAACTGAACTCATGACTCTTCGGTGTGCAGGTCCATGCTCTGACCACTGAGCAGCACTGGCCAGGGCTCTTTTTGAGTTTGAGGTTTTCTGTGTGCCCGTAACATTCTTTGATTCACAAAAAGCCCTAGCCAGTTTGGCTCAGTGGATAGAGCATTAGCCTGTGGACAGAAGGGTCTCAGATTCGATTCTGGTCAAAGGTATGTACCTAGGTTGGTGTTTCTCTCTGTGTCTCTCCATCTCCCTTCCACTCTCTCTGAAAATCAGTGGAGAAAATTGGGTGAGGATTAACAACAACAACAAAAGCCACCACTGAAAAATATTTTTTGAAGGTTAGCTTCATTTGGGTTTTCTAGATACATGGAGAGGAAATAAACCTCCTCCTGACATCATCGCATTTACAAAGAATCTCAGGGGAATTCTTAGTGATGATGTTACCATGAGAAGAAGTCAAGAGGATAATAAGCAAGTAAGGAAAATGAAGATTCCAGAATCAGAGTTCAAAAACTGGTAAGAAAATATGGAGGGAGATGTGATTTGTATATTGAATCTTTTGGATTTTCTGACCTTCGTGCTGGTTTCTGGATTTGTGATTTAAGCCTGGTTTCCAAAAGTCTCCTGTTAGCAACCAGATGGTCGTCAAATAATTGATATATGTTCATTTTAAGCACATTGGGGAAACAGTGGCCTGGATTTTCCAGTAGAAAGATTTAGTAATTATGTTGGTCTTTGAATGCCAACAAGGTTTTGTGTGTTTTTTTTTTCTTTTCATTTTAATCGTGTTCTCTAATGACTTGGAAGTAACCTGTGGAAAATTGCAACCAGTGATTTGATTGCATGATGTACTTGGAGTAGAAACTTAAGGGTATGGATGCAGTTTACTTCGGTTTCAAACGTCCAGTCTTCGAAGTGGTTACATTTGTAAAATTAGATGAGAATTTTTTTAGTGTTTAAAGGGTTTTCCCTCTCATTTGTTTCCTGAGACTTGTGTTAATGAATACAAATAGATGTTGCAAATATACTCATATGATTTTATTCCCTATTTTCAGAGGGCTGTTCAAAGCTTTAGGGTCTGCTATCTTAATGTCTTTTCAAAGAGAATGCTTTTCAAAGAGAAAAAAAGAGATCTTATTTAAAAAGTGGGGTTTCACTGAGGAAAAGGGCTGTGAGTTGCCTCCAGGGGTGGCAAGCCTCAGTAGCCCATTTTTGGAACTGGGGAGACGCATCAGTGACCGTTGGAAGGTTCTGGAATCCAGCACACCATTTGGCTGAGGACATCTAGAAAAGGAGTAGAGATCTGTTTGAAAGAATCCATTATAGTTTTTATAATAGGTTCTCTTGACACTGTGACCCCTCAGATTGGTGATAAGAGAATAGCAAAAAGCAGCCGTGTTGCCGAAACTGGTTTGGCTCAGTGGCTAGAGCGTCGGCCTGCGGACTGAAAGGTCCCGGGTTTGATTCCGGTCAAGGGTATGTACTTTGGTTGCGGGCACATCTCCAGTGGGGGGCGTGCAGGAGGCAGCTGGTCGATGTCTCTCTCTCATGGATGTTCCTTTCTATCCCTCTCCCTTCCTCTCTGTAAAAAATCAACAAAATATATATTTTTTAAAAAAGCAGCTGTGCTATGGAAAGGTGTCCTTTCAGACACCCTTCTAATGAATCAGTATTCCTCAAAATATCACTGGTTCCAGAAAGATCCAGTTTTTAAAAATTATTATTTTGTTTTTATTGTTGACATCGTTACAGATGTTCCCCATTTGCCCTCCTTTGCTCCCATCAACCCAGGCTCCGCCCTCTCCTCCCTTTGGCCCTAATCACACTCTGGCCTGTGTCCATGGGCCGTGCATATATAATCTCTGGCTCTTCTCTTCACCTTTCATCCCATCCCCCCACCCACATCCCATCTGATAGCTGTCAGTCCACTGAGTGAAATGAGCCCAATCAGAGAAAGACCAATACTACACGATCTCCCTTATATGTGGAATCGAACGGACAAAATGAACCGATGAACAAAATAGAATCAGAGACATGGAAGCAGGCAAGACAAAGATCCAGTTTTTAAAAAACATGACCCGGGCTTTCTGTTCGTGGTGTGTGTGTGTGTGTGTGCGCGCGTGTGCGTGTGTGTGCAAGGCCTTCTTTTCCTCTCCTCCCTCTTGCCACGATGGTCGGCCCAGCTCTGGCTGTTTTGGGTTGTGACCTGGGATCGGAGTGGAACTCGCTGCCAGGCCTGCAGGGGGAGGGCTCCAGGTGTAGCCAGTCCCGGGTGCCTCATTGGTGGGTAGGTTAGTGTCCTGTGGTTTCCACAACAAATCACCACACAGCGGGTGGCTAAAAACAACCGAAATGTATTCTCTCACTGTTCTGGGGGTTAGAAGTGCAAAGTGAAGGTATTGGCAGGTCTGAACTCCCTCCAGTGGCTCCAGGGAAGCATCCTTAACTTGCCTCTCTCAGATTTTAGAGGCTCCTGGGTTTCCTTGGCTTGTGGCCACATCACTTCAATCTCTGTCTTCATCTTCCTATCACCTTAGGTCTGTCTTCTCTGTGTGTCTCTTATAAGGACACTTGTCATTGGATTTAGGGCCTACTCAGATAATCCAGAATGATCCCGAATTTAATAATCTGCAAAGACTCTTTTCCCAAACGAGGTCACAGTCACAGATTCTGGAGTGGAGATGTAGATATATATGTTTGAGAGTCATTATTCAGCCCATTAGAGTGGGTGCCCCAACCTGGGATGGGGCCCCTGCAGGAACCACACTGTGGGCCTCAAGAAGAAAGCAGAGCCAAAACTGGTTTGGCTCAGTGGATAGAGCGTCGGCTTGCGGACTGAAAGGTCCCAGGTTCGATTCCGGTCAAGGGCACGTACATTGGTTGCGGGCACATCCCCAGTAGGGGGTGTGCAGGAGGCGGCTGATTGATGTCTCTCTTTCATCGATGTTTCTAAAATTCTCTCTCCCTTCCTCTCTGAAAAATCAACAAAATATATATAAAAAAATAAAAATTAAAGAAAGAAGAAAGCAGAGGGAAGAAACCCACTTTAAAGGAGCTAGTGTTTTTATTTCGTTACTTATTATTATTTTGATTGTGGTAGATTATACATAACATAATGTTTATCATTTCAATTATTTTAAGTGTACAGTTCAGTGGCATTAAGTGCATTCTCAATGTTGTGCAACCATCACCGCCATTTATTGTCAAAACTTTTTCATCTTCTCAAACTGAAACTCTGTATTCACAAAACATGAACTTCTGTTCCCCTCACATTATTATTTTTACATTCTTTCCATTTTTGTTTTATTTTTGGAAGTGCTGTGTGATCATTTTAAAATCTGCCTGGTCATTTAAAAAAAACACAAAACACTTTAAAACTGACAAGAGCGGGGGTGAGGGCATGACTGGGAGGGATGGGGGGGTAATGGGGGAATAAGGACACATATGTAACACCTTAATAAAGAAATTAAAAAAAAATAAAATAGCTTTATCGAGGCGTATTTTACATATCGTATAATTTACTCATCTCAAGTATAGCCTAATGGTTTTTAGTAAGTGTACACAGTTGTGCAAGCATTACTGTAAAATGCTTTAACATCGTGACCATCCCAGTAAGATGGTTCGTGCCCATGGATAGTTATTCTCACCTCCTTAACCCACTGCCTACTGTCTGTTCTGTGCATCTGCATTTCCTGAATGTTTCAAATAAAGGCCTATTGAAAATTAAAAAATCATTTCTGGTTATAAAATATGATGAACAAGAATCCCATCAGCTGGGAGCTTATGAGAAACAGAAGCTCTCATGCCTCACCCGGACCAGACCGGTTGAATCGGAATCTGCGCTTGAACAAAAGCTCCAGGCGATTCTTACGCATATAGATTATATCTACTATATTGATCTTTGTCCCCTTCACATATTAGCAGTGTTTTCCCCCAAATTATTAGGTGTCTTCTGAGAACATTTTATACCCCACTGTAAGGATATGCCGTAACAATTAACCAGCCCTTTCAGGGCAGACTTCGAGTTTCCCATCATTTTTGCCACGGGAAATAAAACCACGATGGCCATCTTTGTATGTAAATCTCTCTGTGTGATTTCATATCCGCTCTGCCAGGAATTCCATTTCTAGGAATTTATCCTAAATAAATTATAATTATAGTTATAGTTATGCTGCTAAAATGTAGAAAGTGCATATTGCCGGTCGCGTAGTTGGGCATTTAACGTATTGCTTTCCTGGAACTGGACATAGAGCCAAGCAGAGAATGGAAACCCAAAGCCCCAACTCATGATGCCGGGCATCTCGCTAACTTTCAACTCCATCTCCTTGAACTTTAGCTTCACTGTTGAATGAGGTGAATGAATGAATGAGTAAACGAATGAATGAATGAAAATGGTACCAAAAAAACGAAGTGCAGGCTGTTAATGAAGCAGCAGTGAAACAGAAAGGGCATAAAACTGGGCCTATGTGTAAAACCTTCATTGTCTCCTGTAACCTCACTAACCTTCCAGCCCCCACTTGTCTGCTGTATCCCCTTGTGAGCAGCCCATTATGTTACTCCTGGGAGCATCATAGGTGGGAAGTTATGGTCCTGGCAGCAATGGTCTGATCCTCAGAACACACTGGGCTCCAGATTCAGTTTTCTCACTTGTTGCAAGAATCAGGTCCATGAGAAGTGTGTGAGCAGGTCAGGTCTTGTATACCTGCCTCTTATCTGTCCCTCCACAGCCATTAGCTTGAGAGTGTCTAAGAGTGGGGCCTGAATCTTCTTCCTTTCTGTGCTGCCATGTTCTTTGAGCTTTCCACTGCGGTATTTCCTGAAAACAACAACAACAACAACAACACACACACACACACACACACACACACACACACACACACACAACAGCTCTTCTTTTTTTCCCTGGGGGCGGGGGATAGGAGTAGAGAGGGTCTTGGACCTCTGGTACCCTCACTGTGCAGGCAGCCTCATTTGTTCCTCTGGACCGGGGTTCTCACATCACAGTGTGTATTGGCACCTGTGGGTAGGCCTGGTAACACGCCGACCGCTGACATTCGTTATCATAGCCGAGATATGGTAACCGCTTAAATGTCCATCGATGGATGAACATACACAAAATGCAATACTACTCAGTCATCAAAATGAATGAAATCTTGTCATTTGTGACAATGCGGCTGGGCCTTGATGAATAATGCTAAATGAATAAGGCAGAAGGAAAAAGGCACATACTGTGTGATTTCACTCATGTGTGGCAGATATAAAAAGGGATAAACAGAATAAAAATAAATATAGATGTCAACAGATTGGTGGTTATTGGAGGGGAAGTGGGAGGAGGAGGAGGAAGAGGACAAAAAGGAGGAGGGAGAGGAGGAGGAGGGGGGAGTAGGGGGATGAGGACGAGAAATAAATGGGTGAAAAGGGTAAAGGGGGTCAATTATAGGGAGAAGGATAGTAAATAGACCTTTGGGGGTGATCACTCTGTAGTTTTACAGATATCCAAGTACAGTGGTCGGCAAACTGCGGCTTGTGAGCCACTTGCAGCTCATGAGCCGTGGTTGCCGCTCTGTTGACTAATGAATTTGCTGACCACTGCTGTAAGGCATTACCCTTTCCCAGAAGTTTTGACTTCAGGTTAAAGACATTAGTACATTATTAAAATGTTTTTTAAGTGTTTTTCCCTAAGGCAGTGGTCAGCAAACTCATTAATCGACAGAGCAGCAAACCACGGCTCGCAAGCTGTATGTGGCTTGTGAGCCACAGTTTGCCGACCACTGTCCTAATATATAAAAACCCAGAGTCCGTAACATCCAAAACGACCAAAGGCTCGACCAACTGGAAGTCAGTGCTGGGTTGCTGCGGGCACTGTGGCACAGCACTGATTGCCGAGGGGGCTGTGGGTCAGGCCTGAAGAGAGGCTGGAGAGAGAAGCAGGGTTTGATGTGTAACCTCCATGGCAGCTGTTGGTCAGCCCTTGCCTCTCTCTTTCTTCGGGGCCTGGCCAGCAGCCATGCCTCTCTTTCTCTTGGGCCTCTGCTGGGGCTGCTGATCAGCCTCGCCTCTCTGATCAGGCCTGTTGATAGGCCCAGAGATGCTGATTGGCATAGAAACCAACCAGTCAGAACCAAATCTGGGTGAAGTTTGAGGAGCCAATGGCTGCCTAGGAGGCAGAGCTTTTGACACTGACTGGCATAGAAAATGATCAATCAGAACCTAATCTGGGTGAAGTGTAAGGAGCCAATGGCTGCCTAGGACTTATTTCATTGTTTTTTTTGTTTTGTTTTTTTTATAGAGAGGAAGGGAGAGGGATAAAGAGTTAGAAACATCGATGAGAGAGAAACATTGATAAGCTGCAAGATACCTGCCCTTGACCAGAATCGAACCTGGAACCCTTCAGTCCCCAGGCCGATGCTCTATCCACTGAGCCAAACCCGTCAGGGTGGATGTAGAGCTTTTGACGCTGACTGGCATAGAAATTGACCAATCAGAACCAAATCTGGGTGAACTGGGAGGAGCCAATGGCTGTATAGGTGGTGGAGTTTTTGACGTTGACTGGCACAGAAACCGACCAATCAGAACCTAATCTGGGTGAACTTCCAAGGCAGAACCTAAGGTGAGGGCTGAGGAGGGGTTTTAAGGGCAACAGCTGTTTGCTATAAGGTGTAAGAAAGTGGTTCAATTTTTTAATGACCCATTTGGCAGTATAGTGCATATGGCTGGCTATCAGTCCAGATATAGGGATTATGTATTTTTGTCTGCCAAGAGCATCTCCTCCTGCTGAAAAAGGGTTTTCCTCCCATTTAAACAATTCTATCCTATATAATCTGTCTATACAATAAAAGGGTAATATGCTAATTAGACAAGGTCAACTGGCCATCTTCCGGACATCCAACTTCCTTCCAGACAAATCCATGGTGGTGGGGGCCAAGGTAGAGGCCATTGGGGCGATCAGGCTGGCAGGGGAGGGCAGTTGGGGGTGAGATCAGGCCAGCAGGGGAGGGCCATTGGGGGTGAGATCAGGCCACAAGGAGAAGGCAGTTGGGAGTGAGATCAGGCTGGCAGGGGAGGGCAGTTAGGGGCGATTAGGCAAACAGAGGCAGTTAGGAGCAATCAGGCCAGCAGGGGAGAGCAGTTAGGGTCAAGATCAGGCTGGCAGGGGAGGGCAGTTGGGGGCAACTAGGCTGGCAGAGGAGGGCAGTTGGGGGCAAGATCAGGCAGGCAGGGGAGGCAGTTAGGGGTGATCGGGCAGGCTGGGGCAGTTAGGAGTAATAAGGCAGGCAGAGGGATTAGGGACAATAAGGCAGGCAGGCAGGTGAGCAGTTAGGAGCCACTGATCCCAGATTGTGGTCAGATATCCCCCAAGAGGTCCCCAATTGGAGAGGGTACAGGCTGGGCTGAGGGAACCCTCCACCCCATGTACGAATTTTGTGCACCGGGCCACTAGTTGAATTATAATGTTGTATACCTGAAACATATATATGCCATAGAGTGCTAGGTCCCACCCTGAGTGCGTATGGTTCAGCAGGCCTGGGGCAGGACCAGAGAATCTGCATTTCTATCAAGGTTCCTAGATGATGCTGGTGATTTGGAACCCTACTTCTAAATCCACTGCTCCGGACCTCCCCTCTGCCCCTTCAGTCACTTCCAAGTAGGTGAAGCAAGGCACAGGAGGACTGATGTGTTTAGGCGCTTGCAGCCAGGGGTGGTGTCCAGTCCTCTAAAGCAGTGCCTTGCTGTGGCGTGTGTTTGCTTGCTCAGCGGTGACACTTAGTTCATGAGTGAGATGTTAGATAGAACCTTCAGAGTATAAGGAACAAATTGCTTCAAGTGGTGGGACTGGGGTTATTGAGTCACTTAGGGAAGTGAGGAACCAGCAGATAAGAAAAGAAGCCCCAGGTCTTTGGGACTTTCTAGAAAGTTGATAAAGCCAACAGGCATGGAGCACCGAGGGCCTTGGCTTGCTGTGTGCCTTATATGTCCAATAGCACCCAGCTGAGCTGAGTCTTTCTGTTGACTTCCTCTCCTTCCGATAGGATTTTCCCTTTGACTCGGGCAGGGCAGCTTCTGGAAGGATCCCTGTAGCAGCAGCTTTTTCTCCACACAGCCCTGGACCGTTGGTAGTGGGAGTTGCAGTCCTTAGTGAGATGGGGAGCAGGCTGTGGGTCCCCGAATTGTGCTGTCATCTAGAGGCCTCAAGGCTTACCTTTTCCATTTACCCCCAAGGCTTAAGGACAGCTAGTGAGGGCAGGAGAGGGTCAGGGAAGTTGGAGGGGATCTCGATTCAACTTTGTCTTGAGTGTTCAGTCATCTCTTACTGGGGCTCTCCAGTCTTGGTGGCGGCTGTACGCTGTTCCCCTGCAGATTCACGTGGCACGTGGTTGGTGATTTGGTATCAATAAGAAGTTCATTAAAAGATTCAGGATGGCAAGGGCTCCTGGGAAAACCAAGAGAGGAATTGGCTTAAAGAGCCAGGCCGTTGAGCTAGAATGACACTCATTTCTAGTGTCTGTCAAGCCAGGGACGTCACTCCTAGTGGCCGCCTCATCCTCACATCTAGTCCCGCGCTTGTGGGAGTTCGCTCCAGACAGCTGCATCTGTGAGGCGGTATTTTCCTCCTCCTCCTCCTCCCCTCCTCCCCCAGCATCTTCTTTTAGGCTCGGCGAGGCCATTTGAGCCAGAATTTACAGGCCCGGCTCATAAAGCATTTATGCACCAGAATCTCTCCAACAGTGCGGGCTGATTCGCGCTCCCCCATGGACGGGCAGACATTTCTAAGTATATGGCGTTTGGAGGGTTCTGACTTTCTATCATTTCGAAGAGAGTGTCTTCTGGGGTTGTTATTTTCTGTCAACTGACAAAAGCAACTAAATCCTTTTGGGGGGGATGGAGTCTTAACACCCTCTGTCAACATCTGGGCTAGCCACACTCCTGCTACATATCAGCCACGCTCCCTGTGGACACCGTGGGGTACGGACACCGGCTAATTTTTCCCAGCGCGCAGAGGATACATTAGGCTGCGGGGCTGGAGAATGAAATTATTAAATATCAATGCGAGATAATAAATGTGAAGGAGCTTGCAAATCTTTTGCTTTTATGGCCGTTGCAGTGAAAACACAGCTGCCAAGGTACTTTCCTGGCTGTAATTGAGAAGGTAATTTTCTTTACAGCCATTGAAGCCAGATCTTTAGTGTCTTGGAGTCATTAAGAAGCACAAATGGGACGAGTCGCTGCAAAAGATGAATAAACACGGGGCAGAGGTGCCTCTAATGCAGATAACGGCGTCCAGGGCATCAGTATTCCGGATGGACCCAAGGACTGACTTGTGGTGCTTTATTAATGGGCGAGAGTTCGTACTTGACGGATGCAGCTAATTCTTCCACCCGGAGTTAATGTGCGCACTACATTTTCCCGCTAATGAATGACTTAGGATGAGCAGGCGTGTTGGTTTAAGATAGAGCGCTCATATTTCAGGAGGAGCCTGGAACAGGCGTGGTGTTTAAATCCACAGCTGGAAGTGGGAGGTGAAACTTGCCCGAAAAGGCAGATGGGCTACATCAGAGCAGCTCATCGGCAGAAAACGAAGCCCACCCAATATTTTCATTGTTCAGAGGCCCAGCCAGGCTGACAGGGGTGAGGGCGTGTTGCTACGCATGGATGTCAGCCCTTTTTTAAAAAAATATATTTTATTGATTTTTTTTACAGAGAGGAAAGGAGAGAAAGTCAGAAACATCAATGAGAGAGAGACATCGATCAGCCGCCTCCTGAACGCCCCCTACTGGAGATGTGCCCGCAAGCAAGGTACATCCCCTTGACCGGAATCGAACCTGGGACCTTTCAGTCCGCAGGCCGAAGCTCTACCCACTGAGCAACACCGGTTTCGACAGATGTCAGCCCTTTTGTGAAGACCTGGGGAGAGATTTACCTCAAGTCAGGGTTGCCTGTTTCTGAGGAAACCCCCTGATACCAGGCCACAGATGGAGTTTCCACAGGCTGGTGGTAAATTCTGGGCGAACATTCTGTGCAGCACTACTCGATGGCGAGGCTTTCGGGGAGGGCAGGGGGGGTAGTAGGTCTGTTCAGCTGTTAGCTTTGCTTACCACCCCCACCCTCCGCGTCCCAGAGGGAGAGAGATGCTCAGACGGCCTCTCGGCAGGTCTGGCCATGTTTGGGGCCTAGGTTTGTCAAGTGAGAAGGCTCCTGCAATGAGCACAGGTTTTCTAGGCGAAATATTTCTGGATTTCTGCATAACGTGAGAATATAGTTTTTAAAATGTAAAGGTGAAGATTCATTTACTTGGGTTTGAATACATTCTCTCAGTTTCTTAAGGAAACCATATCATCTAGAATTTCCTCGTGTTTGAAAGTTACCCAAGTTAGCATCTCTGAAGATTACTTAAAAGGATACATGTTCCTATTCCAATCATATAAGATTTATGTCCACTCTGCTCACATAGTTGTCTATGAAAGTTACGATGTAAAAACCAGCTCTAGCCAGTTTGGCTCAGTGGATAGAGCATCGGACTGTGGACCAGAGGGTCCCAGGTTCGATTTCAGTCAAGGTCACATAGCTTGTTGCAGGTTCCTCCCCAGCCCGGGTCAGGCGTGTGCAGGAGGCAACCAGTTGATGTGTTTCTCGCACACAGATGTTTCTGTCTTTCCTTCTCTCAAGAAAAAAAAAAAATCAATGGAAAAATATCTTCGGTGAGGATTAACAAAAAAAAATAAAAAATAAAAACCAAAGCACATACTACAGAGTAGGAAGTCACGTGATCTTATTTATACCCAGAAAACAGGAAAAACATAAAATCCGGGCCAAACCATCAGAAAAAAATACCAAAAAAGAGTAGTTGGGATTTGGGGGATATTTTTTGAGCCGCTGAGGACCGTTTGACGCTGCTGACAGCAAAGCCACTTATTTCCTGATCTCCCAGGATTCTGCTCCGTGAACGGTGCCAAACAGCTGGCTTTCCATTTTGTGCAGAAGGTACACTTGGTGACTGTGTTCTCAGGTCACGAGCCATTCCACAGAGCCACACGCCTTTCACACGGCAGTGCCAGCAGCTGGGACCGGGGGAGGGAAGGCCAGGCCAGACCCCGGCTGTTGTGAACACGATGATGCGCACAGAGGTGTGCGTGAGTGTGTGCAAGACCGGTGGGTGCGATGTGCATTTCAGCTCATAGGTGGGAGCTGACAGCTGAGGAAACAGCAGGTAAAAGCCGACTGGTGAGGTCGGATGACTCAGATATGCATATGAACCTGGGGCTTTGAAGTTGTAGAAAATAAAAATCCATTTTCTGCTCAATTTGACTAATTGGAAATGAGGTGGAATTCTGCAGAGCCGGTTGTGATGGAGGACAAAGGGGCCCCTGGAAGGAGCCAGAGGGGAATGAAACACAGCTGTTAAGGATACCTGCCTGGTGGATTGCCGCTAGGGCTTGTGGGAACCTCTTCTCATGGGTTTCTCTGCTTCCTGTGTGACTGTCCATCTCTGGGTGTGGCCTGTACAGGCATCCCTCACTTTACTGTCCTTCACTCTACTGGCCTGCACAGCTATCACGTCTTCATCAACACTGAGGCAAGACTCTCCGTTAGTATTAGAATTGTAGCCCTGAAATCTATAGAATTTATATATATAATTATATATATGTAAATCTATATAATCCCTGAAATCTATATAAATCATCCCAATAAATTCCATTTATAAAAATAAAAAAAAAAGAGACCTGGCCAGTCGTTGCTCAGTGGTTGGGGTGTTGGACCTTGCATGAGAAGGTCTCGAGTTCAACTCCCATTCAAGGGCATGTACCTGGGTTGCAGGTTTATCCCTAGCCCAGGTCAGGGCGTGTGCAGGAGGCAACCAATCCATGTGTCTCTCTCACATCAATTTCTCTCACTCTTTCTCCTCCTTCCCTCCCTTCCTCCCTCCCCCTCTCCCTCCCTCCCTCCTTCCCACTCTCTATAAAAATCAATGGAAAAATATCCTCCAGTGAGGCTTAACAAAAAATAAAATAAAATAAATGCATATCTCACTGTACTAAAATCACCTTTTTTTTTTCTAATTCCATTTCATCGCTTTTCTCCTTTATTGAGGTATAATTGAGAAATAAAGCCGTATGATATCTAGCATGAAAAAAAAAGGACTCTCCATCAGGAAAATCATTATGGCTCATTAAAGTTCAGGTGATAGTATAATTTAGCAATAAAGTATTTTTAATTAAGGTATGTCCATTGTTTTTTAGACATATGCTATTGCACACTTAATAGACGACCGTGTAGTATAAACAGAACTTTCTGTGCACTGGGAAACCAGAACATTTGTGACTCACTTTATTGCGATATTCATTTTATTGCAGTGGCCTGAACCAGACCGCCATATGTCCCAGGTTTGTCTTTCTCTCTCTGCGTGTCTGTGTGTGTGCACACGTGTCTCTCAGCTCTTGTCCCGCAGAGTGGGCTGGACTGCGATGATGTCACATCTGGTTCTGACCAGTGCCAGCGTGCTACAAGCAGACAAAAATAGGTGCCCCTCAAAGCCCCCTACAACGATCAGGTTTCCTCGTGATCCTTTGACAGCTGTCACCAAGGTGGGGGTGGGTACGAGGAAGAAGAGCGAGCTGGAAGTTTGGGAGTGGTGTTGAGCTTGCAGCTTGCATCCTTCACCCCGCCCTTCCCCTGACAAAGCACCCACGCACCCCTCATTTGCCATCACTTGCATCCTCGCTCCGCTCCATGGGATATTTCCAGCAATCCGAACGCTCCCTTCAACTTTCTCTGGTGCAGGAACCGGTCCTCCCGGGAGTCATTATTACAGCTCCCGTTAATTTTCATGTTCACCGTTCGGCTTTGCAAAGGAGAGGAAGTGAGGGAGTGTGGGTGGTGACTCAGGAAGCTGGGGAAATATCTCTTATTATGTCTAGAATTTTCCCCTTGAATATTTAAAAGCTGGTCCGGAGCTGTGCTGGCTTTAATTTTCTGATTGCTCGATTTTCCCTTTGACCTTTCTCGTCCCATTTCATTTTCTTTTCTTGTTTCTGCCTGGAGGGTCCCGGTGCTTCCCCAAAGCTGTTAGAGGTGACCGGTGGCTCCTTTATTGAAACATTGCTCTTCGGCTAGATGAGCTCACAGCGAGGAATGCGTGTCTAGAAGCAGAAGGGACTCTCTTCTTGTCAGTAATAACTTTGAGTTGTTGTTTTTTTAATTGATTTTTCATAGAGAGGAAGGGAGAGGGATAGAGGGTTAGAAACATCCATGAGAGAGAGACATCGATCAGCCGCCTCCTGCACGTCCCCGACTGGGGACATGCCCACAACCAGGATACATGCCCTTGAATCGAACCTGGGACCTTCCAGTCCGCAGGCCAATGCTCTATCCACTAAGCCAAACCGGTTTTGGTAACTTGGAGTTTTTAAAAAGGACACCGTCATCAACAATAATTTAAATAACTTTCCCAGCCTATTTCCCCCCTTTTCTCTTCTACTTTAACCAGTGTTTTGAATCTGTTTAGCTTTTACCAACTACTTAGGCATTTTCTTTCTTAAGTAATGTTCATATTTAAAATTTAGCCCTAACCGGTTTGGCTCAGTGGATAGAGCATTGGCCTGCAGACTCAAGGGTCCCAGGTTCAATTCCAGTCAAGGGCATGTATCTTGGTTTCAGGCACATACCCGGTGGGGGGCATGTAGGATCTCTTGCCTCCCGCACATGCCTCCACCAAGACAGGGATGGAGCCGAAACCGGTTTGGCTTGGTGGATAGAGTGTCAGCCTGCGGACTGAAGGGTCCCGGGTTCGATTCCAGTCAAGGGCATGTACCTTGGTTGTGGGCACATCCCCAGTAAGGGGTGTGCAGGAGGCAGCTGATGGATGTCTCTCTCTCGTTGATGTTTCTAACTCTCTATCCCTCTTCCTTCCTCTCTGTAAAAAAAAAAAAATCAATAAAATATAAAATAAAATAAAATTTATAACATGAAGAAAGGAACATGAGATGAAAATTCTGTCATCCCCCACCTTTTAGAGATAGCCATGGTTGAGAATTCACTTTCTTGCTCTGCAGTCGTTTGTCTGAAACACAGATAGATTTTTTTTTTTCCTACAAAAATGGAATCATACTATAGGTGGTATTTGTTAGCAATTTTTAAAGCTTTAATTGTGGTAAAGACATAAAATTATAACCAATTTTCAAAAACCTTAACTATCAATATTTTTATTTTTCAGAATATACACAACTAAAATAAGGAGAAAAATTAAAAATAAAAATAGTGCACTAAAATACATTCTTAAAAGAAACAACTCCGTTTTACATGGATACAAAATCTTCATTGTACCAATTTTTAACTTTAAGATAATTCCACTCAGTTTTCTACAATCTTGGTGATATGTTGCAAGCTTTTTAAAGTTTCAAAACTCTCCAAAAGCGGTTTGGCTCAGTGGATAGAGCGTTGGCCTGCGGACTGAAAGGTCCCAGGTTCAATTCCAGTCAAGGGCATGTACCTTGTCTGTGGGCACATCCTCCATGGGGGGCGTGCAGGAGGCAGCTGATCGATGTCTCTCTCTCATCGATGTTTCTAACTTTCTATCCCTCTCCCTTCCTCTCTGTAAAAAAATCAATGAAATATATTTCAAAAAATAAAAAAATAAAGTTTCAAAACTCTCGTCTCAAAGGCAAGACAGACAGAAACAGAGCTGTACCACTGAGGCAGGAGTGGGGAGCCTAGGCCCATCCTCTCAAGGTCATGGCCCATAGTTACTGTCCCCATCGCTTTGAGGACTCCTAGGCATCACAGCTACTTTCATAGTTGACTCTGAAAACACACAGCTCTACTTTGAAGTGTCCTAATCAGTAAATCTTCGATTCCTCTGATTTCTCCATAAAGAACAAATCATAAGCATCCTCCACCTTTGAGAACATGTATGTTTACTTCTCTTGGATAAGTGCCTATAAGTCAAATTACTGGGTTCCGAGTATGAGTGCTTTTTTTAAAAAACATATTACCCCTATTGCCAACCGGTCTTCCCCAAAGTGGGCCATCTTGGACAGCTTGGGAGAAAGCCACATTTCCCATCCCCTAGGTAGAGTCTCCCTTCCAGATTCAGGGTGTCCCGTAGTGGATCTCATTATTTGATACGTGCATCTTTGGTTACTGCTAAGTGTCTGTGTTCATATGTCTGTTGGCCATATGCAGTTCATCGTTGGTGAACAATCTATTCATAACCTTTGCCCATTTTTAAATTTAGATGTTTGTGAATCTCAGAGTAAGAATCCTTGGTCTGGACTATATGCATGCATTTTAATTGAGAGAGGAGGGTTGTGGATCAAGATTATCAGTCAGATTTTAACAGGAGAACTTGGAAAAGATAAAATTCTGGATATTGGTCTCTGATTATATGATATTGAATGTCTTATCTGCCTTTAGAAATGCTCCATACCATTGATTAGAGACAAGTTTAAAGCCAATGGGCTACATTAAGGTTGGAGACACTTCTAGAAGTTTCACTCCAGTACTCAAACTGGAATATGAGAGCTCAATATTTTGGTTTATTACAAGCACACACTGTATTAAAAGTCTTCTAACTGTAAAAAAAAAAAAAACCATGAAGTGCTCCATGTGCATTTTGCCACTTAATATCATGACGAATGTCAACCTTACAAATAGCACCATAGCTGTGGGTGTCTAAGCCTGGAAAGTAGTTAAGACATTTTAACCCTGTTTGTTTGCCAAGTGATGCCAAATCAATAATAATATTGATTTGAAAAGATGTAAAACCATGCCGTGACTAGTTGCAATGAAAATAAATTATAATGCTGCTTTAAACTAATATTGTCCAATATAACCTTAAAGTAAAAAGCCTCTTTCTACTTTTAATAGGAGGTTTTTCTATTTCAAGAAAAGGAACTGTACATGGATCTTACTTATTTAAAAATATTTCTGTGCTGAACTTGAGCAGACAGGAAAACAAGATGTGACATGTCAAGTTCTTTCTGCCTTTTTCAACCCGAATATCTTCGACAGTCACATCTAACTTTCTGTGGATGGAGGAAGTGTCTTAAATAGTTAATGTACTCACGTGTTGACTTATAAATAAGACCATGGGATTACTTATTAAAAAATGTAGAATTGGGGATCAGCCTTGGATATTTTTTTTACTCCATTTTAATTTTCATATTGTGGACATCTATTTCAGTTTGAACACTCAGCATATTCTATTTCTCCTAAACATAGACACCATAACTAAGTGTTTTGTTTTTGTTTCTTCTCCTTCAAGCGGAACACAGTTCTTTACCCATATTACATAAGCTCTAAGACAAGTGCCAGACACAGAATGGTTCGGTGTACCCAGGAATGCTCACGATGCACTCCATTTGGTTGTGTGGCTGAGCCACTTCCATTCAGTGGATGTTAGTTAGCCTTATCTTGAGTAGTTACGGGGTTGTGGACAATATGTATTGAACTCAAACATCTCATTGATAAGGCAGGGTGTGAATGATACAGTGATCCTTTTTATTTTGGTGAACCCCGGATATTACTGTGTGCTTACCCCCTCCCTTCAATATGTCATGAGCTTTAAAACAGAGTCACCAGCTTGCCCTTTCCATATTTAACCTTTTGGGGGTTTCTCTTATTGTTGGGTTGGGGTGGTTATAGCTGATTGGCCCTAACAGACAGAACAACAAGAGAGCTTAGGAGCATAATAAATCCTGTGATTCTCTCTCTTTTTTTAAAAAAAAAATATTTTATTGATTTTTTACAGAGGGATAGAGAGTTAGAAACATCAATGAGAGAGAGAGAGAGACATTGATCAGCTGCCTCCTGCACGCCTCCCACTGGGGATGTGCCCGCAATCAAGGTACAGGCCCTTGACCGGAATCAAACCTGGGACCTTTCAGTCCGCAGGCCGATGCTCTATCCACTGAGCCAAACTAGTTTTGGCTCCTGTGATTCTCTTCATCTGTGCCTGTGGATAGAGGAAAATCTCAAATTGCACGGGCAGGTGTGTTTTGTGTGTGCGTGTTGTGTGTTCAATTGCAGTCCATTGGGAAATTGATAGCAATATAATGCATTGTTATCAGCCCGTCTCCTCTGCGTGACCTAAAACCACACCACCTGTTGGTGAGGCTCCCAGTGAGGGTTCAGAGCAAATGAACCTCCAACTTAGAAATGCCAAACCTCTGCATGGACTGAGCTTGACCACTTTGGTAGCGAGGGGCAGAGAGAAGGTTTATAATGAGAGGACAAGACAAGTTGAGAAACCGTTCTCCATCTCAGCCAGTTAATTACTGCATCTTCCCAGTATGTATGAAAGGAGATGAGAAGAACATCAATAGTTACTATTTTCCTCCCGTCTTCAGTGAACCTGCTGTTTACTGTGAACATTCCAGGGAGAAAAGATAAGCAAAGACAACTTTTTAAAAATCCAGCGTCTCAAAGCTGGCTTTGTCTCTCTCTTCTCTCTGAGGGGTGAGGGCGAGGGTGGGGCAAGGCCATCACCAAAGTTTTGGATCTATTTTTAAACTTCGAGGACAAGTTTTATAAATATGAGCTGCTGCTGCTTCTTCTTTTTTTAAAAATCCCTTTCTACTCTAAAAATAGTTTGCTGGGAACAAAGTTTGTGAATTGTTTATTAAGGAGAGACTCAGAAATTCAGCTGAGCATGTTTCCTTATAAATAAAGAAGAAAAAAAAATCACCTCGAGGCTACTGTCTGAAAGCAGATGTGGCTTCTTGGGAAAGAAACAGTCTTTTCTGAGATGTTTATGCCAACATCAGAATACAGAAGTAAATTCAGAATTTCCCCTCTGACCTCCCTTTTCAATTCTTATCACCAAATTGGTATGTTCCTTACCCTTTCAGAGAAGGCATTCCATTCTCCCAGGCAAAATGAATGACCCCAGCTTCTGTTCTTATCAGCACCCTCAGTCCTAATCGTGTCTCCTGTAACACTTGTATTGTGTTCTAATCACTGCTTACATTTACTGTAGACCAGGCGCTGTTCTGAGCTCAGTTCATGTGTTTTTTTTTTTTGTTCAGTTGTCATAACAACCCTTGAGTTCGACGCTGCCATTATTCTTGTTTTAAAGATGAAGTAAGCTGTCAAGAATGTGTACGTTCCCATTCTCAGAACATGTGAATGTGTTACCTTATGTGGCAAAAGGGACTTTACAGCTGTGAGGCTTTTAAGCAAGGGAGACTATAATCACCAGGGTCCTTAGAAGAGGAAGGCATATAGGCGACAAAAGTGAAAATAGATCAATTTGACTACATCAAAGATGAAAATTCTGTGAATCAAAGGACATAATCAACAGAGTGAAAAAACAATGGAACAGGAGAAAATATTTGCAAGTCATGTATCTGGTAAGGTGTTCACATTCTGGAATAATAAAGAAATCTTTTTTAATTTTGTTCTTTATTGATTAAGGTATTACATATGTGTCCTTATCCACCCATTGGCCCCCCTCCTCCACTCATGCCCTCACCCCCCTGGTGTCTGTCCATTGGTTAGGTTTATATGCATGCATCTAAGTCCTTTGGTTGACCTCTCCCTCTCACCCCCACCTTTCCCTACCTTCCCTTTGAGAGTTGACAGTCTGATCAGTGCTTCTCTGTCTCTGTTTTTGTTCATCAGTTTATTTTGTTCATTATATTCCACATATGAGTGAGATCATGTGATATTTATCTTTCTCTGACTGGCTTATTTCACTTAGCATAATGCTCTCCAGTTCCATCTATGCTGTTGCAAATGGTAAGAATTCCTTCTTTTTTACTGTAGCATAGTATTCCATTGTGTAGATGTACCACAGTTTTTTAATCCACTCATCTGCTGATGAGCACCTAGGCTGTTTCCAAATCTTAGCTATTATAAATTGTGCTGCTACGACCATAGAGGAGCATATATCCTTTCTGATTGGTGTTTCTGGTTTCTTGGGATATATTCCTAGAAGTGGGATCACTGGGTCAAATGGGAGCTCCATTTTTAGTTTTTTGAGGAAACTCCATACTGTTCTCCACAGTGGCTGCACCATCTGCATTCCCACCAGCAGTGCACGAGGGTTCCTTTTTCTCCACATCCTCGCCAGCACTTGTTTGTTGATTGTTGATGACAGCCATTCTGACAGGTGTGAGATGGTACCACATTGTCATTTTTATTTGCATCTCTGATGATTAGTGACTGTAAGCATGTTTTCATATGACTTTTGGTCTTAGAATAACACAGAAATCTTACAAATCAACAACAACAACAACAAAATGCAAATAACCTATTAGAATAATACAGAAATCCTATAACTCAAAAACAAAAATGAAAACCAAATTACTTCACTAAAAAAGGGCAAAGGAGCCCGGCCAGCATGGCTCAGTGGTTGGGCATCGACCTATGAACCAGGAAGTCATGGTTTGATTCCCAGTCAGGGCACATGCCTGGGTTATGGGCTCAAACCCCAGTGTGGGGCGTGCAAGAGGCTACTGATCGATGCTTCTCTCTCATCATTGATGTTTCCATCTCTCTTTCCTTCTCCTTTCCTCTCTGAACTCAATAAAAAAATACTTTTTAAAACGTGAGCAAAGGAACTGAATAGACATTTCTCCAAAGACTATTTATAGTTGGTCAACACACATATGAGAAGATGCTCGACATCACTAATCACTAGGGAAATATAAATCAGAACCGCAATGAAACATGACTTCTTACCCATTAGGAAGACTATCATTAAAAACACTAAACAGAAAATAACTGTTGGTGAGAATATTGAGAAATTGGTGGGAATGTAAAAATGGCGCAGGTGCTATGGAAAACAGTATAGTGGTTCCTCAAAAAAAGAAAGGAAGAAAGGAAGGAAGGAAGGAAGGAAGGAAGGAAGGAAGGAAGGAAGGAAGGACAAAGAATTACTATGTAATCCAGCAGCTCTACTTCTAGGTATTTATCCAAAGGAATTGCAAGCAGGTTCTCAAAGAGACATCCATACACCCATGTTCATAGCATTATTCACAGTTGCCCCAAAGTGAAAGCAACCCAAATGCCCATCAAAAGATGAATAAATACAATGTGATATATACACACAATAGAATATTATCCAGCATTAAGAAAGAAGAAAATTCTGACACATGCTACAACATGGATGAACTCTGAGGACACAGTGCTAAGGGAAATAAGCTAGTTGCAAAAAGGAAAATACTGTACGATTTCATTTATATAAGGTTTCTAGAGTAGTCAGACTCAGGGACAGAGAGTAGAATGGTTGTTACGAGTAGTGCCTGGCACATAGTAGGCACATGAGAGCTTTGAAAGGATTGAATGATGATGTACGATTGCCTTTTCTTCTGTTCCCATGCTGCTCTGTCCTGGAAGCCAAAAGGTTAAATCTAGGGAAGTTTTTTTAGTGTGTTTTTTTTTTAAGGAAACAAGAGAATTTATTGGCTCACTGAATGATAGGAAAGAGTTTTTTACTTGTTTGCCTTTAAGAAAAAAATGTCTTCTCTGTACTTGTAGAGTGGGTAAGGAGTAGTGTCCTTGAGGATTTAGTATCACTTGCGGGGCCTCTGGGTCTTAGTTGCCCAGGGCCGTGAAAGAGTGGGGCGGTTGTGCTTTACAAAATGCCAGCCAGGGGTCAGGGTCAGGAGGAAACAAGGATTCTGGTTTTGGTAGAAGACAAGCAGTCTGGTTTTTTTAAAAAATATTTTTTATTGATTTTTTAGAAAAGAAGGGAGAGAGAGAGAGAAACAGTCATTCATCAGCTACCTCCTACATGGCACCCCCCACCCCGTCCAGGTATTGTGCCTGCAACTCAGGGGCATGTGCCCTGATCGGGAATCAAACCATGATCTCCTGGTTCATAGGTCAACATTCAACCACTAAACCACGCTGGCCGGGTCAAGCAGTCTGTTTTGAGAAAAAATGGCCAAATTTAGTTGCGAGTATCTGCTAATGAATAGTATTCATCTTTAACCTGTTAATGTTCGAGGAAGGCAGCCATTTCTAAGCACAAATGAAGACACTCCTATCTTCGCTGCTGTCAGTGGCAGTTTCCCGCTGTGAAATACTTCCTCACTCTCAAACCTGAGCTTTTGGAACCAGGCACCTAAATCAGGCTTTGTAATCCCCAGAATGAGCTATTCTAAACCGAGCTTCTGGGTGTTCCTTTCTTCTTTGGGGGAGGGGGAGTGAGGCACGGGAGGCCTTCCAATAATAGGCATTAACCTTTGCCATAAAATAATTAGAAAAATGGCTGCTTTTTATTTTTTTCAAAAATGTGTTTTTATTGATTTTTTTTTTTTGAAAGATCGAGGAAGGGAGAAGGAGAAAGAAAAACATTAACCAGTTCCCTACCATATGCATCTCAACTGGGTACCAAATCTATAAACTGGGCATGTGCCCTGACTGGGAATCCAACCAACCGAGCCACATTGACTGGGACTGCTTTTTTTTTTTTTTTTTTTTTTTGTGTGTGTGCTTTAAAAAAATAATGTTTGAGAAGAGAAGGCCTTGCAAATCATGTCACAAATCAAAGAAGAAATCAGAGAAAAAGTTGGATTTTGCCAAATAAAAATTAGAAACTTATGTTTGGAAAGACATGGAATTGGTAGAGAAGTAGCCAAGTGACAAACACAAGAAAAATTCTGCGACATATATGAAAGCCCATGGGATCATGCTTTAAACCCAGAGAGCTCTAGGACATGAAAGGGAAGAGGCAACGTGCTCCTTAGAACTGACAAAACACACAAGCGAGCAGATCACAGGACTAGAAGGTCCAGTGGATGGCAAACATATGAAAACCTGATCAACCGTTTTACTCATGAAAGCAATAGAAATTATTACAATGTTCTGTTACCAGGTTGGCAAAAATTAAGAGGTTTAAAAATACCTGATATGGGGAAACTGGTACTTTTTCATCCTACTGGTGGGAGTGTAATTGAGACAAACTGTTTGGGGGTCAGTTTGACACGATCTGTTGACAGGGAGGATAGGTCACGTGTTTCACCCAGAAATTTCACTTTGGGGAATTGGTTGCTTGTGTGTATGTGCAATGTTATAGACGCAGCGATGCTCAACGTAGATCAAACCAAACCTGACATGTTAGCACATAGGAAGGGTGGAGTAGCGGGGAGGGGACGTAAGTGAGTAAAATCCTCCACTGCCATATTAGGTAGCAGATAAGGTCTAGAATCAACAGAGCAGAGGACAGCAATGCACGCATATTATTCAGAAGTTACAACAGTGAATGCTAGAAGCAATAGCTCGTACTGAAAAGCGACCGTCTCCTAGAAGACAAGGTCATGAGAATGGACACAGAGCTACTGATACTGTCTTGTAGCACTGTAGGATATAGGATATATATATATATATATATATATATATATATATATTTAATGTTTTCATTACTTTAGAAGTGATGATATTAAGTATTAAAGTAAGAATGTGCTGTAATTAATTTCCTTATGTAACTTTATTTTCCTTACAGATAATTCTTTTTGTTTGTTTGTTGAGTTATCTCAGGACATCCAAATCTCCTCAGACCTTGAGCTAAATAAATAGCTCTATAAAATGCCTCTTAATATCTCCCTGCCCGCCAAGACCGGTTTGGCTCAGTGGATAGAGCGTCGGCTTGCGGACTGAGGGGTCCTGGGTTCGATTCCGGTTGGGGGCATGTACCTTGCTTGTGGGCACAACTCCACAGTGGGGCGTGCAGGAGGCGGCTGATCGATGTCTCTCTCTCATCGATGTTTCTGACTTTCTGTCTCTCTCCCTTCCACTCTGTAAAAAAATCAATAAAATATATTTTTGAAAAAAAAAATCTCCCTGCCCCCTCCCTGGCCCCTGGAAACAATACCAGCCCCTTCCAACCAGAACTGGTTGCGCTGGAAGCTGTTTCCAGGAAATCCCCTCCCCTCTCTCTTTATTGACGCCCCTGCCTCTTGGATCCTCCCCTCTCTCGTGTCACTCGCTTGGTTTGGTGGAACGCACCCTCCAGTAGCGCTCTGAGAGCGCATGGAAGTTAATTTTTTGAGATTTCTGCAGACAAACCACAGTAGGAGTTGCATACCGGGAGGTTTTTGCTTTGAGTCCTCACCGCTTCTCAGTACCTGGCCCATGCCTCCTGGCAGGCGGGGTTCCCCCTCCCGCTGATGGGGCCCCACAGCCCGGGACCCAGAAGTTGTGCCTTTAACCACCAGATCGCATTTGATCTTCAAAACATTTAATCTCCCATTTTACAACCAGCAAATGTGAGGCCCCAGCGTCCCAGCCTCAGCAGGCCAGAGCCAGGCCTGGAGCTGAAGTGTCAGCTGTCTAAGCCAGGGCTGCTCTCTTCAGCCCAGCTGCTCCGTCCTCGGAGGGACAGTAACAGTCGCCGCCCCGAGGGAATGCCAAATGCCCGGCCACGGGTGCAGGGTGAGGCTGATGCTGAGTGCCCACTTGTGTCTGGTTCCTGATGCCTTCAGCTCTACTAGAAGCATCTTCCGGTCTTACTGAGTGTGTGTGTGTGTGTGTGTGTGTGTGTGTGTGTGTGTGTGTGTGTGTGAGAGAGAGAGAGAGAGAGATTGAGACAGAGAAAGAGATTTATAGCTGTGCTTTTATTTTTTATTTTTTTTAAATATATTTTATTGATTTTTTTACAAAGAGGAAAGGAGAGAGATAGACTTAGAAACATCGATGAGAGTGAGACATCGACCAGCTGCCTCCTGCACACCCCCACTGGGGATGCGCCCACAACCAGGATACACACCCCTGACCGGAATCGAACCTGAGACCCCTTCAGTCCGCAGGCCGACGCTCTATCCACTGAGCCAAACCGGTTTCGGCTTTATTTTTTATTTTGAGGTTTTGAAATTGTTTCTTTCTCTCTCCCTCTCTCCAGATATCAGGAGAGAGAAACATTGATGATTGATGAGAGAGGGAAACATGCTGCCTCCTGCACCCCCCCCCCCGCACACACACACACTGGTGATGGAGCCTGAAACCTGTGCATGCGCTCTGACCCAGAATGGAACTAGCAGCCTTCTGGCGCTCCCGCCAATGCCCCGCCAGCCCCACCAGCCAGGGCTCCAGTTATGCTCTAAGCTTCTCGTGATAATTAAAATACTCTGCATATCATTCATATAAGCTCAGTGCAGTGCTTTTTATTGCCATCGTATCTGATTTCAAGCAATGCAGGAATTTCCCTGCCCTCTTCCCACTCCTTCTGTGATCCGGGGGCCTCATTACCGAGCGGTTTTCTGCTGATGGTGCAGGTTGGCGTGTGATCTTTCTGTTAACCGCTGTCTGGTGACCGCGCAGAGGGTAATTAGATTAACCTGCCGCTCCTCTTCTTCACCGAAACAATATAAAATCTGGTGTTCGGTTGGCACATGCTTTCCTTAGATTAATGATCGTGGAGGTGCCGCGTGGAAATTTACATAGCTCCCTCCAGCTCTGAGAAATGAAAATGCCCAGCTGTCTGAACGCTTTCATCAGGGAATGAGCCTGGAATGGCATTGTTTTGCCTCGGGTTTGGGATAATTTATTCTTGACAGTCAAGTTAGCCCGGGTGGAAGTGTGTCTAAACAGTCTTTCAACAACCAGTAAACAGGTGCTTTTTTTGGTCGAACTTCAAAAATTCCTTCGGGCGCAGTTTTCACATCACGGGTCCCTTCTGGAAGTTTCTGCTGCGGTCGTTTTCCTTGTGGCTCCTCTTTGAAACGGCAGTTTGGAAGTCAGCCTTTGAGAGCAGGCCGAGAACAACATTGGGCGCGCACACACCGGGTGGGTGGAGCGTGGGGTGACCTTCTCTGACAGGGGACTGCCGGGGCTTCAGCCCTCACTGAGGCCTTTATTGCCGGGTCTCCTCTGGGGACCCGCTTCCCCCACCTGTCAGAGAGAGAGAATACTGCTCTGCGGGTCTGAGTGTGGCTATGAGCGTTACAGGAACTGCTCTATGTGAACTCATAGTGTACATAATTGCAAGCTAATTCCCTATTTCTAGGAGATCCAGGAAAATGAAAACTATGTTGAGCCTCTTTTTAGATGTAAGAGATCCTATTGCATTTCATTGTTCTGTTAGCTTATTACTGTAAGAAGCAGTTGGGACGGTAAAAATTAACATTGAGTTAGATACACAGACCGCTTTCCTTTATGCAGGGCACATAGTAGGTACTCAGATGACTGGCAATAAATGATAGAGTTGATGACAACGACTACCATTTATTGAGTGCCTGCTGGCTACCATTTACTGAGTGTCTGGGGATGAAAGATGAATAAGACCTGTTCCTTACCCCCGAGGAGAGAGAGAGAGACGGACTCACATCTAGCGCACAGAAGTCGGTGCTGTGACAGGGATTCTAACAAAGGGCCAAAGGGACACAGGCTCTTTATCATCATCAGATCTGTTAAATTTGGTGGAAATGGCTGCTGGACTTTGGAAATCCCCTCCTCTTTTTTTTTCTCCTTTCTTTCTCTAAGAGCAATCTGTTTACCTAGCACTTGATCCAATAATTCCTGTTTCAGATAGCACTGCTTTATGAAGTAGGTATGATGTTATCAGAAACATTTAAAAAATTTTCCGGCTGGAACCGGTTTGGCTCAGTGGATAGAGCGTCAGCCTGTGGACTGAAAGGTCCCAGGTTTGATTCCGGTCAAGGGCACGTACCTTGGTTGGGGGCACATCCCCAGTAGGAGGTGTGCAGGGAATCTCACCAATGTTTCTAACTCTCTATCTCTCTCCCTTCTTCTCTGTAAAAAATCAATAAAATATATTAAAAAAAATTTTTTTCTGGAAGAGACTGATGGAGAAAGTGCCCACTTTTCAAGGAGCTCAATTTGAGATCATATAATTAACCCTTTTGAGCATAAGTAACCAATCCCAAACTGCTTAATTCTTTATTATTTTTGTCTTAAAATTAAAAAAAAAATTATAGTTGACATATAGTATTATATAAGTTTCAGGTATACAGCATTGTGGTTAGACATTTATATACCTTATGAAATAAGTTCTCATACCCCTATGTCAGCATCCATAGTTGTTGAAATATTATTGATGGTATTCCCTGTGGTGTACACTCCCCATGACTTACCTTTTATCTGGAAGTTGGTATGGACTAATCCCCTTTCATTTTTTGCCCATCCTCCCCTCACCCCTTCCCACCTGGCAACCATCAGTTCTTTGTATCTATGTGTTTGCTTGTTTTGTTTTTTATATCCCACATAGAAGAGAAATCATATAGTATTTGTCTGTGTTCATTTTTCTTATTTCACTTAGCATAATACCTTCTATGTCCATCCATATGTGACAGATGGTAAGATTCCATTCTTTCTTATGGCTGAGTAATATTGCATGGTATCACATCTTCTTTATCAACAGACAGCTAGGTTGCTTCCATATTTTGAATGTTGTAAATAATGACTATAGGAGTGCAAATATCTTTCTAATGAGTGTTTTTGATTTCTTCAGACCAATATCCAGAAGTGCGATTGCTGGGTCATATTTTTTTAGGAATCTCAGTCCAAACTCTTGTTATTTGTACTCCAGCCACCAAAGTGAACTGGAAAAAAGAGCTCATTATAATTTTAAAAAATTGTGTACCTCCCACTCTACCCCGGCTAAAACTACAAATAGGATTTAATATTGTCACTTTATATGCATTTTATTTTTCTGGGTTTTTGTCATGTCATTAGTTATACTTACAATTTAAAAAATTTGAATTTTGACCCTAGCTGGTTTGACTCGGCAGATAGAACGTCAGCCTGCGGATTGAAGGGCCCTGAGTTCAGTTATGGTCAAGGGCACGTGCTCAAGTTGCGGGTTTGATCCCCAGTAGGGGGTGTGCAGGAGGCAGGCAATCAATGATTCACTCTCATCATTGATGTTTCTATCTCTCTTTCCCTCCCCCTTCCTCTCCGAAATCAATAACAAATATTTTTAAATGGAATTTTATGTCATATAATTGGGAAAAAAATTGGTTTGGGGGCCTGGTGTGATTTCCCTGACATTTTAATTTTCCAGTTTCCCTTCTTGATAAAATATATAGACCGAAGAGCTCTCTTTTAACTGTGTGTATTCATGTATACTGCCATTGCGACCAGCAGCATTGGGGCTTTAAAGACTAGGACTGGAAATTATACAACCAAAGCATATTAGGGGCCAGTGTGAACTCTTCCTGTTTGCAGAAAGAGTAGCACTTAATAGCCTAACGATTGGGAAGTAGTAAACACATTTCAATGATTAGTTTTTAAATTAATTAAAATGTTGCGTGGCTAACACAGGCACATGGTACCAATGAGCAGGCACAAAATACATATATGCTTCCTCTGAATCTAGGCCATTTTTTCCCATCCCTGGAGGTACAGTGTTGTTCTGTATCACACAATGCACATGCTCATGCAAATGCCAGCATACATCATGACACTTTTTCACCTAGCAACGTGTCTTGGCAGTTATCCTTACTGAAGCAGACCAGCCTCATTCCCGGAGAGAGTCACATGACTTGGATTTATCATAATTCATGCAACTGGTTCTCTACTGACACACATTTATGTTCTTTCAGGCTTGTGCTAATTTAAGCAATGCCATAATGATTAATCTGGTACATATGCTGTTTTGCACATGTGCAAGTACATTTGCAGTTTACATTCCTAGAAGTGGAAATGCTGAGTCAAAAGCCATAGGCATTTAAATTTTTTTTAAAAAAATATATATATTTTATTGATTTTTTTACAGAGAGGAAGGGAGAGGGATAGAGAGTTAGAAACATCGATGAGAGAGAGACATCGATCAGCCTCCCCACTGTGGAGATGTGCCCGCAACCGGGATACATGCCCTTGACCGGAATCGAACCTGGGACCTTTCAGTCTGCAGGCCGACGCTCTATCCACTGAGCCAAACCGGTCTCGGCGGCATTTAAATGTTTGATAGGCCATTGCCACGTTGCTTCCCACAGAGGCTGTACTGATTTCTACAGCAATTTATACTCTCACTGGGCCGTATGAGAGGGGATCTATCTCTACACCATTGCCCAAATGATCCATTTTTGATGGTTGCCGATCTCATAGATAAAAATGACGTTTCACATCAGCAGAATTAATAAATTCACTGGCTATCGGAGAGGTCCGTGGAGAAACTTTATGATATTTAATATCAAGGAAAAAAGTGAGCTCATCATAATTTTAACAAATTGTGTGCCTCCCACTCTATCTAGGCTGTCAACCGTGGGAACGTTTTGTGGTCGCTCTTCATATCTCTTGTACTTGCTCTCTATGTGAATGCCAGCTGTGTGCCAGGCACTGCTCTCCGTGCTGGGAAAACAGAGATGGCATTCTGAGAGCCCAGACTCTAGTGATAGGACTGGTGTGAACATTATAATTCAGGAGGTGTGAATGCTACGGTTTTGGGTATGAATTCTCTGTAACTGGCACTGTTCCCCCACGTTGACATTTTGTCTCGGTTGATGAATTTTCTTTCCTTTTTCTTTTCTGTGTTGTATTTATACTTTTCTGGAATTCATCTGTCCTTTGTGTTGTGGCTTCTGGATTCTGTGTCAGTGTCAAAAAGATTGTAAAATCTTTCTCTCATGTTTTCTTCTAGTGCTTTTTTTAAAAAAATATATATATATATTTTATTGATTTTTCACAGAGAGGAAGGGAAAGGAATAGAAAGCCGGAAACATCGATGAGAGAGAGACATCGATCAGTCGCCTCCTGCACACCTCCTACTGGGAATGTGCCTGCAACCCAGGTACATGCTCCTGACCGGAATCAAACCTGGGACCTTTCAGTCCCCAGGCCAACGCTCTATCCACTGAGCCAAACCGGTTTCGGCATCTTCTAGTGCTTTTAAGGTTCATTTTTTTAAGTGACTGGGTTTATTTTGAATGTCTAATAGTCCCGGTCTAATAAAGAAATAAGTACTGCTTGTTTTAAAAAAATGAAGCATTGTGTGAATTTTCTTATTGTATCTTCTTCCTACCGCTCTGAAGCCATATCTGCGCCCTGTGGGATGAGAATTGATTGCGAGCCAGTGAGCACCATTTGTATCATTGTGGGGACGATACCGATTTCCATGCTGTCATAGTTTTGCACTGAAATGAAAACGCTTCCCCCTGTCGATAGTCATCCTGCTGATAACACTCTGCTCAATTGGCCATTTATTTGACAAATATTTATTCAGTGCCCACTAAAGCATGTCCAAACAGCTAGTTGGTATTGACATCCTTTGATCCAATGGTAATAACCTGGCTGTTCAGCGGGGAATGGGCGTTGTATGTAAAGATGTAGAGATGACTGTCGTGCGTAATTGTGTTGCATCTCCAGTGACTGTGTTCTCTCTTTGGGACGTGGAGGTAGCCGTTCTGATCTTTGTCTGGTATCTAGCTCTTGCTGAACTCTTTGCAGCATTCTTTCCTGTCCTTCAAGTCAAGAGCTTCTTGCCTGGGCTTCTGTCATCAGCGATTCTTGGGAAAACATACTGCCAGCATGTGGTTGAAGATTTACATAGAAACACGACCGTGGGTACCCTGGTACATTAAAAAAAAAACTTCCCTTGTTCGCTTTGAGCCAAAAATATCTTGGGTATATTTATAAAGATGTGTTAGAGCACTTTTCTCAGGGGCATCATAGTTTGTACATATAAGAAAGCCATTGTGGTATGAGACGTCAACGTGGTTTCACTGTGTAATTTTTAGGGGAAGTTATGAAATATTTCAAGCATTGGTAAAAGACAGAAACTGAATGACACATACCCATGTGCCCACTGAGCCATTTTATCAAATCTTCATAGTTTGCTGTATTACTTCCAACACTGCGTATACTGTATATCTACATAGATATATAGATATAGATGAATAATATACAGATACATATATATGTATGTGTGTGTATATATATGTACACACACACACACATATTTCTTTACAGTGGTCTCTAATGAAGTTGTTCCATTTCATGGTTCAACAGCATGGGTATTTTTTGAAAGTTGTGCTGATGATATATATATATATTTAAAGAAACAGAACCTTACAGATGCAGCTGAAGCTTCTCGGCGCTCTGCTGTTGCTCTCAGCATCCTTGCGCTGATGCCCAGGACTTTTGAGGCTGCCCGGCCTTTCATGAAGGCAGCCAATGCTGGGAAAGCAGACCTGCAAGCAGAAGACATCTTTGGGGTGGCTGCAGCGCCAGCTTGCCTTTTGCGTGGGGTGGGCAGGAAGATACGCATGGCGAGGCAATGTGCTATTCTAGGAGCCTGTAGCTATTCAAAACTCTCTCGATCAGTAGGTTTGGTATAGGGCTTGCTTTTAGAGATTTCCTCTTATCTCCTGCCAGTGGTAATATTGCAAAAGGTTTTCCATGAACCACAGCTGTGACTCCACAGCCATATCTGGCTCTTAAGGAAGCCTGACCTCCAGAGAGAGACAGACGGGGGCATGCTGAGGAGTGACACCTCTGCCTTGCATCTACCCTGAGCGAGGGGACCCCGCTGAGCCTCGCTCTAAGGCAGACGGAAGCCCAGGACCAGACTGCTCCGTGTGCCTGTTCTATTGGCGGCGGGAGAGAAGGAAATACTGCAAGCAGCTGGGAGGTAGAGGAAGGATGCTGTGCGGGACACGCAGCGGGCTGTGTCAGTTAGATGCGATGCCCCTTGGCTCGTGCAGGGAGGAGGGTGCATCTGGCACATTCTGACCATTCATTCCTTAATGCTGATCCCGCCAAGCTTTCCTCCCTCTGATGGGAATGTTAAAAGACCCAAGCACTGGCTTTTCATGTTCTTCGCCTTCTAGGACAAAATATGAACACGTTTTGATTTAAAAGGATCTGTCTTCTGATTTAAGCGCTGATGCTCTTTTAAATTGAAATTGCATATAGGGAAGTACGGAGATCTTAGAAATGCGGTTCAATGAGTTTTTAGGCGCGTGTGCATCTGTGCATTTATCACCCAGCCCAGATTATAGGACATTTTCATCCTCCCAGCAGGCTCTCTTGTACCTTTCCCAGTCGGCACCTGAGGGTGACAGGGTGACTGCTGTTCAGAGATCTCTCCCTATTGATTAGTCCTGCCTGTTGTCAAATTTCACATCAGGGGAATCATACGCCATGTCATAGTTTTGGTCTGGCCTCTTTCCACTCAGCATTCTCACTGGGAAGCTCATCTGTGTTATTAGGTGTGGTTCTTTTCATAGCATTTGCTGTTTACTGATGACATTCATAATGACACTAAATAATTTGTATAGTGCTCTCCAGTTTGCTGGCTGATTCTGAAGACACCTCTGTGATGCCAAGGCACTTGGCATCAGACTTCTTTTAGAGACAGAATTGCTGCTTAGAGTCTTTCAGTCTTGCCCCTGAGGTCACGCACCTAACAGATAATGATGCCAGGACTAGTTTCATTTTTAAAAATATTTATTTTATTATTGACAGTATTATAGATGTCTTCCATTTCCCCCTTTTATCCCCTTCTTCCCAGCCCCTGTAACCCCTCAGGTCTTCACCACCTATTGTTCCTTTCAACGGGCTATGCAAATAAGTATATGAGTTCCTTTAAAAAAAACAACAACTCCTAACATCATTCTTTCCCTTTACCACGAAGCCTGTGCTGTAACTTGGGCCAAAGTTGGTGGCAGACATAAAGGATAAGAGGAGAGAGGGTCCGCAAACTGGTCCTTCATTGGTGTTTTACCGTGCGGTGTTTTGGTTAATTGAAAGGAATAAAGGTTCAAGCCAGCGTGTGCATGGTATGTCATGGATGAGGAGGGAGGGCAGAAAAGTGGCCCCCTTGGCTCAGCAGCCAGCCACATTCCGGCAGCTCCACCTTTCAGCAGCAGACTACGCTAGCTTACTAGTCCTTCACAGTTGCATGCAAATCATACAATTTGCCCAGCCAGGCTGCTGTTTGCAGGTGGCTAAATATGTCACAGAGAAATGTTGCTAGAGTGGCATTATTGGGGCTGTGTGGCCTCCAGATTTGGGGGCGGGGGGGAGCCATCTTGGGCTCTGAACAGCATAGTGCTTTGGGAAGCAGGAATGGTATGAGTCCTCCTCTCTCTCTACTTGGGCGGTCTTTGCCACACGGCTCAAGTGTCGATGCAGCATCGAATATCTTATCGATGGCCTTAATTTTACGGCGAATGCCGAGTTTCCATTGGTAAAGCATCAGCTTTGAGATAAAGAGGAACCGGGTTTTCTTTATCTCCTCAAGAGTTTTGC
This sequence comes from Lasiurus borealis, assembly GCA_004026805.1. Taxonomy (NCBI): domain Eukaryota; kingdom Metazoa; phylum Chordata; class Mammalia; order Chiroptera; family Vespertilionidae; genus Lasiurus; species Lasiurus borealis. The sequence continues at coordinate 48,908 of PVJN01009965.1, forward strand.
TGATACCCAACGATTCCTTAGTGTTATTAAGTAGGTACAGTAATTGCTGATTTCTATATGTAGACATGTAGGATTTCTATAAGCCCCTATGGCCCACACATCTGGCCCTGGGTGTGGCCTCTACCCCTGGGATCCAACTCCTTAACAAATGGCTAAAAGCATGGGCCTCGTGGTAGCAAAGCTGAGTTGAGGGTTGGGGGCTTAGAAACACTCAAAGCTAGGCAATCCGGTGTCCCACCACCTGGATCAGAACCTTGGAGAGCTCCAGGTAGCCAGATGCTGGCAGCTGGAGGCAGGATTACTCCCCTGCCCGATCCACCCTCCTCTGCAGCAAAGAGCTTTGTGTGTGGATGATGAGACTCCCAAGATTTGGCCTCAGTACTCACGGGCTTAGAGATAAAGCGGCATCGCACTATTCAGGCCTGGTGGGAGGTGAAGGTCTCCACTGGAGGCAAGGGGAGGTGATGTTGATCTCCTTGTAGCCAGGACAGCAGTTAGCCTGAGAGGTGAGGTGTAGCACAAGAGCTTTTTACTGCAGTAAATGCTGGCACGCAAGTATCTATCTGAGTCCCTGCTTTCGGTTCTTCAGGGTATATACCCAGGAGTGGAATTGATTAGTCATATGGTAGTTCTGTTTTCCACAGTGACTGCACCGTTTTACATCCCCACCAGTAATGTAAAAGGGTTCCAATTCTCCACGTCCTCATTAACGCTGTTTTCCTTTTTATTAAAAAAAATCCAGCCATCCTAATGGGTAGGAAGGGGTATTTCATTATGGTTTTGATTTGCATTTCCCTAATGACTAGTGGTGTTGAGCACGTAGTCACGAGATTATTTGCCATTGGTGTATCTTCTTTGGAAAAACGTCTACGCAAGTTGTTTGCCTGGGGTTCATGGTTTGTTTGTTTGTTTGTTTTGTACTCCTTACCAGAGGATATTTTCCTATTGATGTTTAGGGAGTGTGGAGAGGATGGGGAGAGACAGGGAGAAAAGTAGATGTGAGAGAGACACACTGATTGGTTGCCTTCTGCACAGGCCCCAACAGGGGGAGGGAGCAGAGATTGGGTATGTGCCCTTGACTGGAATCGAACCTGTGACCTTTCAGTCCCTGGCTGAGGGTCTATCCACGGAGCCAAACGAGCTAGCGCTGGTGTTCATATTTCTAAGGTAGTATGGGAGGAATGGAGAGAAACAGAGAAATGGAGGAATTAGGTAAAGCCCAACTGGGTGACCGGTTTAGTTAACACTGGGTTTTGCAGCCTTGGTAAGTGGGTAGATAATGGACTGACTACCAAGCAAAATAGCTTCCTTTTTCCAAGAGAAAAGGGTAGGATGGAGGGGAGATGTTGGGGTTGGTGGCGCTGTGTTGAGCCTGGTGTATCTGGGTGTTGTGCAGGCAGAGAGCAAGATGTACTGCCCATACCCATGTGTCTGCTTGGTTTCTCCAGAAAAACACAGGGCACGCTATGTTTTGTCCTCTCCCCGCTTTCATCTAAAAATCAACTTGAGCCAAAACCGGTTTGGCTCAGTGGACAGAGCGTCAGCCTGTGGACTGAAAGGTCCCAGGTTCAATTCCCGTCAAGGGCACGTACCTTGGTTACAGGCACATCCCCAGTAGGGGGCGTGCAGGAGGCGGCTGGTCGCTGTTTCTCATCGATGCTTCTAACTCTCTATCCCTCTCTTCTCCCTTCCTCTTTGTAAAAAATCAATAAAAATATATTTTAAAAAATAAAATAAAAATCAACTTGAGAAATTTGGTCATCATTAGACGCCTCAACCTGGCAAACGTAAAAAAAACCATTTTGGGGACAAAGGACTCTGTGATTTATGAGCCAACACCTGTCCTGGTGCTGGTTTCTTTGCCCTTCAACACCTGCTTAATCAGATCAGCCCTTCCAAGTACATGGAGTCTGGGCTGCAAGCATTCTTAAATATTTTTTTAAAATATATTTTATTGATATTTTACAGAGAGGAAGGGAGAGGGAGAGAGAGAAGCATCAATGAGAGAGAGACATCGATCAGCTGCCTCTTGCACGCCCCCCACTGGGGATGTGCCCACAACCAAGGTACATACCCTTGACCGGAATCGAACCTGGGACCCTTCAGTTCGCAGGCCAACGCTCTATCCACTGAGCCAAACCCGTTTCATCTATAAGCATTCTTAACAAACATGGCTTCTGAAGCCCTCTCTGCTAACCACCCCAGTCTCTCAAACATCTGCCCCTGTCTGCCCCTTCCCCAGACGTGTGCCCTTAGCTGTCAGTCCTCTCACCCAGCCCACTGCATTCTCTGAATTCCCCTCGGCAGCATTGGATGCTGCATCACCGTGTTACACGATGTCCAGTCGTAGCCACACTGCAATGGAGAGTGAGATCTGAGCGACCGTTCTGCCCCCCAGAACCAGCTGTGGGAGAAGGAGCCCCGGTGGGGGTTTGCTTGCTTTCACTCCCAGAGCCAGAGTCTGGCAGGCATCACTAAGAAAGCATCTCCTCATGTGCCTCCGGCGGGCAATGTTTGCAGATTGTCCCCTGATGCCATCTGCCTGTGAAGCCACAGAACCCCCAGCCACTGTGTTTCAGCAGGTGCGGCTGCTGAGGTGGGACCCAGGGCCGTGTACACGCATGCACGCAGCTCCGTGCCAGGCCGGCCTGGGGTGCCAGCTGAAACCCTCAACCCAGCAGTTGCTGGTTTCCGGCGGGGCCCCGGGGAGGGAGGCAGGGAGGGAGAGAGGGAAGGAGGGTGAGGCTGTGGTGAACCCAGCCAGCCATTCAGCAGCTGGGACTTGACTGCACAACCCCCGTGTACATGCCGGAAGCTGCCAGGCAGGGCTGTGTCTGCACGCTTTTGTTCTTTGCTTTCTGCCTCTGCCCGGCCCGCTTTACCATCCTCATGGCCATTCCCTGGAAGTGGCCTCTCCCCATTTCCCGCCCCTTTGTTCTTTCTAGAGAACACTTTCCGTCCTCCAGCCTTCCCGCCACCCGGCCATGCTTTGGGACTAGCCCTTAGATTCCTTTCTCAGCCAGTCGTTGTGATCACGGGTTCACGCAAGCTCAGAAGCCCCTGCCTCAGGTCTGCAGTTTGTGAGGTCTTACCATTTCAGGCTGGGAATGCCTTTGAAAACGATTATGTAAATGATTGGAGTAATTTGACATGATTACATCAGCCATCGGGTTTTAAAAATCGATATCTTAATGGAGCTTGGATACGAGAACTCCTAGAGCAAACTTCTCCTGTAAAGAGCTGGGTGTCTGAGGCCTTGATCTCTCTTTCAACTCAGCTCTGCTCTGTAGCATCAAAGCAGCTGTGGAAGATGCTTAAGCAAATGAAGGCATTTTTGTTTTATTGCACGTTTATTTATAAAACCAGGTGGCAGGTTAGCATTTGCTGACCCCAGGCCTCGAGTGACCGTCTTGATTTCACTTATTATCCTTATATTTTTCCTTGTCACGAGTTAGAAAGCCAGAGGAGCTTGATGACTGGAAATGAACTTGAATCAGATTCTTGGGGGGTTAGCATAACTGTGAGCACAATGGCGATCTGGGAACTTACTCCTCTAAACCCCTATTGGGAAGAAGAGAAAGCAGAAGGCTTTGAAGGGATGACTCCACTTGGCCAAAGCTTGACATCGTTACAAAAGTCGAATGGGCTGTCACTTACAGCTGTGTGGCCATGGTCACTGGGAATGGCCATAGTCACATAAGGTCACATCACCATGTTGGCCATCATTTCATTTTATGGGACGCTTCTCTGAGAAACTTAAGGGAAAAAAAAAAACTACAAAAATATAAAAAATGGTGTTTTTAAAACATCCCGGTAGACTGAGTTGAGATCATTAGAGCTGATTGCGAGAAAACGGAAGCAGAAGATAGTCACAGAAGCATTTTAAGAGGCCAAACTCCAATCTTGTTTCCATCTTCTCTCTGTTCACAGGAAATAAAGAAAGAGATGAAGAAAGAGCCTCTCTCCAGCAAAGCTCCGGAAAAGCCCGTGCACGAAGTGTCCAGTGGAAATGCTTTGCTGTCTTCTGAGACGATCCTGAGAACCAACAAGAGAGGTATGGGAAGGAGAAAGAGCCCCTTCCCCGCACACAGATAAACCGGGGCCACCGGGCGGACTGTGTCAGATTGCACTTTGCTGAACAACCGACTGGCATTTGCGCCTTTGGGTTTTTAGTATACATTTTGGACACACACACACACACACACACACACATGGCCAGTAACGATACAATAAGTATAATAAAGAGAACGAATAATAGTCTTTGACAGCGGGAAAGTCAACTAAATTTGGGGATGAAGGTTTTTCTAGGACTTTAGCTTTCGCTTTCGTATCATTTTTATGGGGGAAGGTGACTTTAGAGAATGCTACGGGCAGGCTGCATCCCTGCCTGGCCACGCTCTCTTTTTAATTTAGGGCCAGGCTTTATCAGGCTCTTTCTATCTCTGACTGCTGGGCTCCGGAACACACCTTGTCTCCGTCAGCTCAGGAGACAGAACGTATAAGGTAGGGCTCATCCGTCCATCTAACCCAGAGATCTTTCACATCTTATTTCCCTCGTTTGAGAGCTCAAGGCAGATTGTTAGGTATTCGCTGTACCCCCCTCAACCTTGTGATGTTGTTGTTTGAAACGATAGGAGAGAAACTAGAAGGCCGCAGCGAGGATTCGGCTCCATTTTAGATTCTGGTCACACTAGACTCCCTGGTTTTTTCCTGACCTTGCCCTCCTGGTGGATCAACCTGGGCGCACATTAAGTCTGCCGGAGGTAGGTTAGCATCAGCTGCAGGCTTATTACTTCCTTAAAGAGACATCTAGAGCCGTTCAAAAGTAGGGGCAGGAAATGTATTAGCAAAGAGTTCCACTAAAAAAAGCAGAAGAAAAAAAGCAAGTTTACATAACCATGGGGCAGAACACCTAATCTTTCATAAAATGTAGACAGCATCAGAGTCTGTCCCATAAACTGTCCATTGATCATGGTGCTTGAGCCATTGCTTTGTGTCTCTCTTCCTTCCTGCTGCTTCCTCTACCCCCTCCAGCTGCCCTGGGTTACATTTCCATTTAAAAAAAAAAATTACTCAGATTAAATATTGGCTGGAGGCCCACAATGCTTAGCAGCTATAGACTCTCCCCTCCCCTGACCCTCCTCTCCTTCTCCCACCAATGCAGGCGACGGCCCACTTTAAGAAGGAAGCAGAATTTGCTGTAAACCTAGAGTGGTCCCCCAAAGTGTCCCCTACATTCTTGCAAATAAGCTCCACATCCGGTTTGGACAGCCCGCGCCCAGTGGGTGCCTGTACCTGTCTCCAAACCCCTGCTGACTGAGCCCTCTCTTTCCCCCGCTGCTTCTGGGGGCAGTGAGCTGAGGGACGTATCGATCCGCCGCAAGGCCTCTCAGCGAGCCCTGCTTTTGTAAAGTAAACAAGACAATTAAGGTCATTAATTAAATGGAACAAGATAAGAAATTAATTAAGGAATTAAGGTAATTACCTGCATGAGTTGGGTAAAAAATACCCAAGAACTTGGAATCAATGATGGAATCGAACTTTTTTAGATCGTTGTCTCTTTCTAACGAAAAATCCGACCTTTGAGGTCCCCTATGAAATTTTTCATTAACCAAAAAAAAAACGGGATTAAAAAGATAGCTTCCTGGCTATCTTCCTTTTTTAAACCTTCACCTTAGGCCTGCAGCCTGATTCTGATCAACATTTTACTCGTAGGTATTTTATGTGATGAATCTGGCAGTGGCTCTGAGGCCTAGCACATGGGGCATTCTGTAAATATGAAATATTTAGCACGACATCGCCATGCTGTCCCAGGCTGCACACTGACCCCTGGGTCACCTGGGCCCAGCACACATTTCCAGCTGAAGGGAGGCATTGTGTACCAGGCCCAGTGCTGTTTGCGGCCCTGCCCCCACCCAGCGAGACTACCAGGATCCTACTACTCCTCGCCCTCAACAGCGGGCGAATAGATGGCCTTGTGAGGCAAGATAAATAGTTCATTGTGTGGAGCTCAAAAGCTACATTTTTTGCCACCCCCAAATCAATGAAAAACCACTTTTTCCCCCCGTAACACCAGGATCAGAGGCTAAATCTGTGGGATGGTTCTAGTCCCTTGGAAACACTTCCGTCCCACCAGTTTTCCAAGTTTTAGTAAGTTATTTGTAAATGGCCAAAGTCTCCTCCTTCCCTGTGTTTCCATCCAGCTTCGTCCCCCAAAACTCTGTGAGATGTTTTTGTCGATGGCTGTGGTCAGAGAGGGAAGTTGCTTTCGGAGTCTAGTAGCAGCCTGCTTTGGTTTCTTACAGTATGCGAGTCCCCCCTGTGAGGATTTAAGAGTTACCACGAGGTCTTTTTCTTTCTCAAAGATGACATGACTATTTATGCAGGGGCCTTATCAGATGAGAGGGGCTTAGGTTTAATAAAGAGACAGTGAAGTCTGCTTCTCCGATGAGTCAAGGTCACTGGGTGCCGGACTTGAGATAGACTTAGCTGCAGAAGTCTGCCCGATTGTGTCCAGGAGATTTCGCACTTGGGGACCTGCCTCACTTGTCAGCCGTGGCGAATGGGCTGCAGTGCCTCGCAGTGTGGGGTGAGCTCGCCCTCCCGAGGCGCCGGCATAAGAAGGTCAGAAGATACCCCACGTTTGAAGCAAGCTATTCATGGCCTTGAGAAAGGCCAGGCCTGTGGAAAAAATCGGTTTGGGGAGTGATTAGTTTCCTTTTCCAGCTTTAACCTTTGCAGATTTCTGCAGAGTTGATTTAAGGAGGTGCTGGGATGACTCCATAGGCTTTTCATTGGAGAAAAGGATGTGACTGAAATTGAGAGAGAGAGAGAGAGAGAGAGAGAGAGAGAGAGAGAGAGAGAGAGAGAGAGAGAGAGAGAGAGGAGGTCCTCCAGATGGCTTGGCTGTCATCAGCTGTCCATTTCAGGCATTAGGACTGTAAGGACGGTTGTATTTGCTCCCCACCCCCCCACCCCTGGCCACTCCTCTGGGCTTTACCTGAGTCACCGTGAAGGAGCTTGCTGTTTAAAACAAGCCTTTCCCAGGAACTAAGCGGTCATTTTTCAGTTCAGCTTGCAGCATGGATGTTGTATATCCCGAAGTCATCCCAGACTCAGAATGTTGACAAATGGCAGCTATAAATCTGAAAACCTTTCTTGGAGACAAATGTCATTCTCATGAACCAGACTGAAAAAGGTTGTCTGTTTCCTTTTGGAGAGTGATTTATTATTTTGTGGGTTTTTTTTTTCTATCATTAAAACCATATGAGAAGGATGACCCCTTCTAAATTGCAACGTTACTCTATGGAGGGGTTTTATAAAAACTACATTTAAGCCTTGAGTTTCACAGTAATATAGTGGTACCTCGAGATCGAGTGCCCTAACATACGAGATTTTTGAGATACGAGCCATCGAGCGAGCGATTTTTGCTTTGAAATACGAGCAACATTTGAGAAACGAGCATCTCATAGTTTCCCATGCCTCAAGGTTATGGAACGAATTAAACTCGTATCTCGAGGTACCACTGTACTTGAAATTGAACAAGGAGGATTTGGTCTCTTTGAATATGGACTCTTTTCTCCTTGAATGAAAATGCAATAAGAAATCATTTGCTCTCATCCTGAGGTGGGTTTCTGGACCAGCTGTATTCATTTGCTAGGTTAAGTCCCCAGTCCCCCACCGGCCTATGGAAGGACCAGCTTCTGGCTCAGGGCTCTCGCTTGCCGGTTCTTGCCTCGTTGGTGTACATCATGGAGAAGCTGCCTCTCACCAGACACCTCTTGCTGCCTGTAATTCTTGCTGCCTGTTCCTTCCTCACTTTTGCGTAGACACCAATGAGCAGTCAATAGCACGCTCCCTGCATACCCATTGTGGGCCTGCCCTGTGCTTGGTGTTGAGGCCGATAGAAGGACCGGGAAAACACCATCCAGCCCGGTCTGCAAGCAGCTCCAGTGGTTTCCATCACGTGGGGGATGTTGAGAAAAATGCTTCATATTTTATATCTTTTCTATGGCAATGTGGGGATATGTCTCTTACTTACGTCTGTCCTGAATGTGAAGCCACTCCGCAAGTTTCTGGTTGGCTTTATATGTCCTTGTTTCTATTTCCAGTTTATCATGAATTCAGTGTTTGGTAAGTCTCTTGTATTTTGCACATTTATTCTTTTTTGCTATTATTATTATTATTATTATTATGGTTGTTGTTATGCTCTCTTGATATAAAATGAACTTTAGAATCATCCTTTTAAGTCGCTCTGCTACTTGGCATCTGCCTTTCCAAAGATAAAACTGCTTTTACCATCTTTATTTAACGTTTGTTATGCATTTGCATTTTTACCTCCCTTCCCAGAGATTAATGCTGAAAGGTCGAATGGTTTAAAAGATGTTACTTGTAACACTGATGCTCTAACACCGATGCTCTGAGATGAGAGTCAAGTTGAACGGGGGGCGGGTCACTCTCTGAGTTGGTATGTAGATATGACTTTGGTGGTAGAACATTTCTCACGTGTTTCGTCCTTCAGACAGGTTTAATTCAAAAGTTTTCCTTAACAGAGGGATCAGCAGCTGCTCTGCCTCTGGTGACACACTGTTGCTTTAAAAGTTAGTGCAGAAACTCTTCAGACGTCATTTTGCATGTGGATGGGTGACACACACATGCCCTTCCACATTCATGTGGGCCTGTGTTTGCTGCACTGAGGGCTTTCCCTTCTGGTCTGCTGCTGGTAACCGTCAGAAGAATTCTACCTAATGTTTACTTTTCTTCGCCTTATAATTTCAGCACTAGTCATTCTAATCCTTAAGCACCCCGGGCCATAGTCACTTCCCTCCTTTATTTCTGCTGAAGGGGAAACAGTGATTTCAAGCTTTCATTTCTTTAGCATGTACTTGGCTGCTTGGAGTAGTCTTCTCCAGGTGCCTTTGGCTTGTTCATTAGAATATAAGTGAATGCCGAGACCAGTTTGGCTCAGGGGATAGAGCGTCGGTCTGCGAACTGAGGGGTCCCGGGTTCGATTCTGGTCGGGGGCATGTACATGGGTTGCGGGCACATCCCCAGTGGGGGACGTGCAGGAGGCAGCTGATCGATGTCTCTCTCATCGATGTTTCTGGCTCTCTGTCCCTCTCCCTTCCTCTCTGTAAAAAAATCAATAAAATATATTTTAAAAAAAGAATATGAGTGAATGTGCGCATGTGTGCAAATGTGCATATGTGGGTGTAGAACCCCCGTGTTGTCTCTGAGGCACTGGTCTGAATCTTGATAGACAGTTGGCTTTTCGCTTGAAATGAAACTATCAACAAAGGACGGCAAGAGTGTGGTCCCTCAGAAAGGTCATCTGCTTTGGTTTTCCAGTGCTTTGTTCTTTAAGGTGGACGTGAGATCTGGGGATTTGTTTCTAGAGAAACAAGATGTTTTTCGTTTTAAGTTTCCTCTTGGAGAAATAAATGTGAATTACCCCTAGTCAACAAGGAATCTGAAAGGATGGTGTGTTGGGTCGGATTTGTCTTTGCGTTTCCCAGATCACCTGTCAATTTGATCTAAACTGCTGGCTTTTATGGATAGCCAGAAGCATAAGAGTTAAGCAAAGGTATGACTGTTGCGTACAAGCTCTTGGCTAGCACCTGGGCTGGTCTTGTCCATGAGGAAATGAAAATAAAACTGGCAACTTGGCAGTGAACGTGGGTGGATGTAATTTACAGTGATTCAATCGTACATATATCTGTGTGGAAGTACCTGTATATACATTTATAGTCTCCCCCCCCCCCCAACTGGGCCTTTGTGCCTGACAGGCTGAGAATGAAGGGGCCGTGGAGAGGTCATTTACAGTAACTGATCCCTGACTGCTTTTCGGCGTAGGTTCTGTTGGGAGCCTGTGTCAGGGCCAGGAATTGGTGTTAGAATCTGCCGCCCTGGTTCATTTTCCTATCTG
>PVJN01009966.1:0-59000 GCA_004026805.1 Lasiurus borealis
AGACAGCTCCTGGAAGGAACACCTTACTGAAAAGCAGGGCACAAGACGGATGATCTGCTTACTTTCACAATTTCCTCTGCCAGAAATAGAGAAGGCGCCTTTAATTCGGATGCTAATTTTAAAGGAAGAAAAATAGCTTGCTAGGGATAAAAAATGGTGGAAACTTTGGGAGAAACAGGACTGCCAAAAACGAAAAAAAATGAAAACATGAATTAGAGTCGGTTCGGTACCCTAGGAAATGAACCCTCTAAAACTGGCAGAAAAGGAAGTATGATCCGTGGGATACGAATGGGTGCGTGTTGTTCGATACTATCAATGAAGATAGAAAAGAGCAGCTAAGAGGATAAATGTGGATGCAATGGGAGACTTTGGCTAAAATTAGACATAAAAACATATGCACAGGATGTTAAAGGAGGCTCCTACGGTCAAGGACAAAAGCAAATAGATAGCTCATCTCTGTAAAAATACAGCCAGGGAGACTAAAGCTCAGAGGGCCCACAGTTTATAAAGATTTTTAAGAAGAAAAATCCATAGGCCATGGACATGGGGAAGGCTGGGTGGGGGATGGAGGCAGGCTGGAAGAGGTCAATGGGGAATAAAAGGGACATAGGTCATACTTTAAATAATAAAGATTTTTTTTTTTTTTTAAAAAAGAACACATCCATATGATTATAAGCACATGTGTAGGTGTTGTGTGGAAAGATGTGAAAAGGGAGAATCAGGACTGTTGGATCCTTGAGAAAGGTAAGGTAGCGCTGCCTGCTTCCATTGCTTCTTCTCCTCCTTGAAGAAGAAATGGAAATTAAGACAACATGTAATCACTTCTAATGAATGAATTCATTCACTCAATTATCCATGGAGACATTCTTGTAATAGTCACTGATGACCCCTCCTGACTATCAGGTTTCAGCCACTATCCTAGCTAGGAGGAGAGATTGAATTGGGACTTCAAACAAGTTGAAATCTCTACCTCTTAAAACACACACACACACACACACACCATAATGCTAGCTATGGGAACGAAGACTGCAGATGTGATTACCTAAGGACTAACATATCATCCATGTTATTCCTGATCTAGAGCCATTACCATGGTAATAGGTATCCTGCTGGGAACCAGGGGATTCTGTTTGTGTTGGTGGGAACTCTGGCTATTTCTGGGTCATTCTCATTTCACGAGCCAACCTCCGCTCCTCGATTCAATCAGCTCAGCTCCCCCCAGGTGTATATTTACCCGTGATGTTGGTCTTTCTGCCCATGCGTCTGGGCTGTGCTGCTTAACGTCTCTCTCAAGCATTCCTTCCAGCTGCTTCTCCGTGATTACCCTACTTTATCTTTCCAGTCAGAAAATTAGCTCCATTGTCTGCTGTCCTTGGTCCCCGAGATGAAATGTAGCACCGGAGACCTATTTTTACGCCAGGTAGTTTCGGTGTGCTTGACACATTTGACCTAATCACATCCCGTGTTTCACTTCATTTCCACTAAACCAGTGGTTCTCAATCTTTCTAATGCCACGACCCTTGAATACAGTTCCCCATGTTGTGGTGACCCCCACCCATAAAATTATTTTCGTTGCTACTTCATCACTGTCATTTTGCTACTGTTAATGAATCGTAATGTAAATATCTGTGTTTTCCGATGGTCTTAGACTCTACAGCAGTGGTTCTCAACTTGTGGGCCGAGACTCACAGGTTGAAAACTGCCAGCAAGGTCACCTGAGACCATCGGAAAACACAGATATTTACATTAGATTCATAACAGTAGCAAAATGACAGTGATGAAGTAGCAACGAAAATAATTTTATGGTTGGGGATCACCACAACATGAGGAACTGTATTCAAGGGTCGTGGCATTAGAAAGGTTGAGAACCACTGCACTAAACTAACATGTATGGAGCTCTATGTGTGGAGTTTTGCCTGGTGCTGGGGTATGAAAGATGAGGAGTGGATCGCTGGTGGGGGAAGGGCAATACTTTTAAGGCAATTTTGTTGATTCTGACCTGAGAGTTATCGTGGAGGTTGGCGTGGTACAGGGTGCTCATAAAATAGCTCAAGACTCCTGATGTGAAGCATCTGAGATGTCATTATGTGTGTGGTAGAACACCATTGTTCTTTTTTGTGAAGCTGAGTGTACTATTGGATAGTACTCTCTTCTGTCCTCTGAAACAGCAGAATTTTCAAAGCTAAAGCTTCACATAGAATCAAAAATATTAACTCACCAAGTTCTGTTGGGTTTTACCTCCTAGATATTTCTCCACCTTCATAGACACAGCACTTGACCTTCCGTCTGCCTACTGGTTTCTTTGCCTCCTACACCTGCCCCCCTGTGGGAACCTCTTTCCACGTCCTGCGTGCTTCAGGGTTCCTGGTTCAGGGTTCGGGTTCTGAAGGAGGCCGCACGCAAACAAAATGAGAGACCAGAAAACATTAATTTGGTGATATTGGGGGGCCAGGTGGGAGTCTTCCTCTAGTGGAAAGGACTGCCACTTGCTCTGGCTTTTTTCTTCCTTTTATTAAGGATTTTGGACACCCCCCTAGCCTTTAGGCAGGAAATAACAAAAACAGAAATTAACATGAAACAAACAGGTAGAGGCTGCTTCAGCCAACAATGTTTCCACTAAACAGTGAGTGATGAGCTCTGACCTTTCAGAGCAGTTAAGGTTGACCAGCCTTCTGGCTTCCTGTTTACATCCATTTAGTGAGAACAATGTTTGGTTTCCGACACCCCCCTCAATCCCCTAGCCACCCAACACCAGAGTGATTTTCCTAACTGCAAACTGATTTTGCCCCCCTCCCCCCCCTCCCGCCCCTGCAGACCTCTGCTCCAGGGCTTCCCATTGGGCACACTTTATAGCTCACAAGGGCCCTGCATGACACAACTTTGCTCCTCTGAACCCGGTTCCCACCCACGCTCTGTGGTTGATGCCTACTGGGTGGTACCTGCATGCTCTCTTAGACCCTCTGTGCACAGGTCTTATCTTTCAGATCTGTGTTTTCCTTTCGGATATCAGGGGGTGCTTTTCCTGGCTCCCCAGTTCTGGGTAAATGCCATAATGATGTCCATCATAGACCTTCTGTGCAGACCTTACCTCTATGTCTTCTGTGTTGGATTAGGAGCTTGCTTGGCATTGAATCTCTAATCCTGGCACAATAAATTTTGCAGTCATTACTAATTTGGGTAGTTGAATAAACAAAAACCATAAATTACCCAATAGTAGCCTGAAAAAAGAATGAACAAAATCACCATTAGAAACATCATAGCTTGTTGGGAAATCTTCAACGTGATTAGATCTGGTACAGTCTCGAAACATCTCTCAAAATCTATTTGCATAGTTCTTGCTATTTATAAGGCTTTCTGTACATCACACTGTGGTGATAACCAAGTATTTTTAAAAAATATTATTTATTTATTTTTTACAGAGAAGAAGGGAGAGGGATAAAGAGTTAGAAACATCGATGAGAGAGAGACATCGATCAGCTGCCTCCTACATGCCCCACACTGGGGATGTGCCCAAAACTAAAGTACATGCACTTGACCGGAATCAAACCTGGGACCCTTCAGTCCACAGGCCGATTTTCTATCCACTGAGCCAAACCGGTTTTGGCGATAATCAAGTATTATACACTAATTCAACATTGCTAGCTATTTTTTATGATTCATTATTCATGTAGATAAACAAAGAGACAAACAAATAAAGGGAAATAAGAAGCTTCATTCAGAAAGTTCTCTGTTCTCAGATTTTAGCAACAGCATCTCAGGTGAGAAAGGCAACAGCCTTAGTTAAAGGTGACGCCTCCAGGGGAGGGGACACAGGCTCTCCTTTACTCTTGAACATAATTCTTTCCCCTTAAGCGCCTGAGAGCTCTCCCTTTCACAATGGCTCTCAGAGGGGAAGAAATGTCAGAATGATCTTAGCTCAAAACTTTATGACAGTGTTTGCTCAAGAATTCTTTCCCGCAAAAACGCCTTCGTTAAATATGGCCTGAAAAGAAAATGTCAAGTGAAAACGTTTTCTTGAAACAAAAGGCTCTGGGTGTCAACCGTGGTGACTTTGCTGGGTTTTCACGCCCAGGAGGGCCCGGCCTCTGACTGCCAATGGCCTTGGACTTGTAGCCCTGCGGTTGGGTTACCTGCTGGGGCCTGGCCTGTCAGGGCTGGCATGAGCAGTCTAACCGCAACCTGGTACTAGCCGTGTGTGCCCCACAAGAAAGTCCTGCTTCATCCCTCAGAGAACATGACTCGTTGCCCTGTCTCACATGTGTGCTGTGAATAGGCCAGATAGGATGCCAGTCTCCATGGGAACGTGCTCTGCCCCTTGCTCCTTCTCCATGCTTGTGTGTGTGTCTCAGGGATGTGCTGATATTCAGAGATGAAGGGAGAAATATATATTTTCACTTCTTTTCATCAACTGAAAGCAGCTGCAATTATGGCAGCTTGTTTTATGACACATCAACAAAAGTCCATGCTGAACTGGCTGAGCTGATGCTCATGTCATAAGCCCGCCGCCCGGCTCACACGCTGGAGGCCATTTAACACATGTGCTGTTCATAGGAAGCAGGACTTCACGTGAGAAGTGCATTTTGGCAGCCCGTCTGGGTAGGGGCCTGTTAGCTATCACTGCAAAACCTTCCGGCCCTCCTCCTCCCAGTCCCCCTTCTCCAGCCCATGCGTTTCTATTTTGGGGTTCCAGATTCTTCGTAGCTGGAGGATATGGTTAAAACAGGATGCTGGAGAAAGCTGCTGTGGTTTTTGAGGAAATCGTATTTTTAGATCGAAGTAGAGATTTGTTTAGCGCGAGTCCATTACACCTTCAAGGAAATACCAAGGTTCAGCGCTCCATGTGGGTTCAAAGTTAGTGTCAGTCAACCCCAGGGGGTTTTCTCTAGTACGTGCCACTTTGGAGGTGAGAAAGGTGTTGGATCAACTTTTATGTTGCTGAACTCTGCTGATGTTATTTATGAGCGAAGGCATTTCTCAGCTCTGCATAATGAACCAGGAGATGGCTTTTCAGATACAGTGGTGCCTCAAGATACGAGTGCCCTAACATACGAGATTTTTGAGATTCCAGCCATGAGCGAGTGAGCGATTTTTGCTTTGAAATACGAGCAACATTTGAGATAGGAGTCATTGCGTGGATCGGCCGGCTGCACACGACCCACCAGTTTAACTTGACTTGAGCGTCTCATAGTTTCCCACGCCTCAAGGTTATGGAACGAATTAAACTCGTATCTCGAGGTACCACTGTATTTGTTAAATCTTCACCCATGCAGGCACCACTACTAAGGCATCACATAAAGTCAAAATGGATGTGAGACACAGTTAATCCTTTGGGAAATATTCACCGAGTGACCCCCAGGTGTCAGGTATTGGGCAAGATGCTAGATTTGGAAGTAAAGATAAGTTCAAGACCATCCATTCTCTCTTGAAGTCTTGATCAGTCATTGAATATAAATAGTTATCGTCATTAAAGTACAGAGTTGAAGAGAGATTGGATAAACTTTAAGACGCAACATGATTGAGTAAATGTGTGAGACAGCGGAAGGGGACTCTCTGAGCTCATACATGTTCTGGGTTGGACCGTTGGGTGGGTAATGTTACTGCTATGTGTGTGCCATTCAGATACAAAGACAAAGAAATTATAATATTCACCCCGGAGACATCAGCAAAGCCCTGTGGGGACACAGACATCAGAAGCAGAGTAGCACAGCGTTCCACAATGGGGCTAGGAGTCCGACTGGCCGGAGGCCCATCCTTGGCTCTGCTGCTCATTATGTGTGATCAGAGGGCAAGTCACTTAACCTCACCAAGATGAGGTTCCTCATCTGGGAAAAGGAAGATAAAAATGGTGCTGTGATAAGATAAAAATTTTACTGTGAAAATCTTTAGGAGATAATATGTCAATTATTACAGCGACTATAATAAACAACACGGAGTGATTATAAGACTAATATAAAAGTTAACTGCCTTCTAAAGTCCAGGAAAGCTTCCTGGTGGAGGTGGCATCTGACCTGGGCCTAACAGGAGAACTAAGCATTAACCAGATGCAAAATAGGGGACCAGGGGAAAGGAATAAAAATATTCAAAAGTATGAAGTTGCTGAAGTGCCTGACATTTCTGCAGAACAGAAAGAAGTTGGAGGTACCAGCAGAGGAAATGAACAGATGTCTTGGAGGCTGAATGGGAATTAAATAAATATATAAACAAACACAGTTTGGAAGGCTCTCTGTGTGGGCTGCCGTGGGCAGGGATTGTGATTGCAAGATGGAACCTCACAAATGAAATGACTGGTTTCCACTCAGTAATGGTCCTGTGAGTTCTCATTTTCACACTCCCCTCTGTTGAGAACAAAGAGCAGTGATGAACATAGAGCAGCGGTCAACAAACTCATTAGTCCACAGAGCCCAGTATCAACAGGACAACGATTGACATTTATTTGAGAGCCAATGTATTTAAACTTAAACTTCTTCTAAGGCCACTTCTTCAAAATAGACTCGCTCTGGCGTGGTATTTTGTGGAAGAGCCACTCTCAAGGGGCCAAAGAGCCGCATGCAACTCTCGAGCCACAGTTTGCCGACCACTGACCTAGAGCAGTGATAGGCAAAAGGAGACAGGAAACCAGAAAAGCACAATCTGGCTCAACGATGTGGAAATCATCTCTGTGAATGAGAATGGAATCAAGCGTGACGAAGCTATGGGTCTGATGAAGGCCTCCACTGGAGGCAGGAAGTAGTTTACCTCCTGGCCCACGGCGAGGGGGGAAAATGCTCCACTCAAGTGAGGAGAGCGACTTCTTGATGACAGTGGTAAGCGGGGGCTCCCCCACTTGTGAGAGGGGTAAAGATTAAAACACTGATCAAACCATGGCTCAGGTTAGCACCTCAGGGCCTAGGCAGAGAGGAGACAGAGACGGTCTCTAAATCAGGAAGTGAACCCAGAGACCAGCCATGTCTAGGACTGGGTGTGCATGATTCTCCATGAGAGCCACAACTCCAGGACACAACTGTAGGACCGGTAACACACCAAGAGGAAGTAAATTCCAAACTGGAAAGGAGGGAGCCAGGGAAAGCCAGGAATGGAGGTGGAGAGATAAGAGAGGAGGGAGGAGAAAGGAGAAAGAGAAAGAGAGCGAGAGAAAGAGCTCTTCCATTCACAATTCTGCAATCTTAAATTCTAAAACTTTTACAAAACGTTAAGACAATAAAAAATTAAAAATTGGAAGACAGCTGAGACCGGTTTGGCTCAGTGGATAGGGTGTCAGCTTGCAGACTGAAGGGTCCCAGGTTGGATTCCTGTCAAGGGCATGTACCTTGCTGGCGGCCACATCTCCACTGTGGGGCGTGCAGGAGGCGGCTGATTGATGTCTCTCTCTCATCGATGTTTCTGACTTTCTATCTCTCTCCCTTCCTCTCTGTAAAAAATCAATAAAATATATATATTTTTAAAAAATTTGAAGACAACTTTATTTTATGTGAAATCAGTTTTTTAAAGGCTGAATGTTGATCATTGACAGAGAGTCTTCCAAACTGTGTTTATTGATTTCTTTAATTCCCATTCATTCCCAACCCACTGGAACTGGTCTCCTAGCCCAACTTGAGAAGGAAGCTATTTTTGCCAAGATCTCTAATGAACTTTGCCTTTCTTTTTTGTCCTGGCAGCACTAGATGGTTTGAACCCACTTTTGTCCTGAGTCTCTCCCTCACTCCCAT
The DNA here is from genome assembly GCA_004026805.1 of Lasiurus borealis. Lineage (NCBI taxonomy): Eukaryota > Metazoa > Chordata > Mammalia > Chiroptera > Vespertilionidae > Lasiurus > Lasiurus borealis. The sequence goes on from PVJN01009966.1 coordinate 7,707, forward strand.
GATAATTTCCCTCTAGATTTTCTTGTTTTTTTCAGTGGCTGTTCTTGCTCAGTCTCCTCTTCTACTGCTTTTGGGCAATGTGTGGATCTGCCTTTGGATTCCGACTTCTGTCCTTTGTTCTTCTACACATCTTGGTGATCTTAGCCAAACTCAAGACTTCTACTCTCTGTATACTGATGATTCCCAATATTATATCTTTATTCCAGCTTTTCTCCAAATCCCTTCAACCTTAAATATTACGCATGCTATTTCCACTCGTGGGCTGCATGTGCACACCAAACTCAATATGCTAACTACTAAACAAATATATATATACTTAAAACTATGCTCTCTCTACTGCGGTCATTTATTCAGATGTTTGAGTTAGAAACTCCAAGATTTTCCCTGGCATTTTGCTCTTCCTCATTGTCCACATTCTAACTCTTTCTTCTCCTCCTCCTCCTCCTCTTTCTCCTTCTCCTCTTTCTCCTTACCTTCCTCTCCCTGTGCCCACTCCCTTCTTTGCTCCTCTCCTTCGAATCTTTCTCTCTTGTCTCTTTCTTCTTCCCAGACCTCCTTTCTTTATTTCTTCTATTTCTCTTTTATGTAGAAAGTGCCATTGCACTCAGCTTCCCCTTGAACTCCAGACTTGCTTTCCTGCCCTTCTCCTTTATACCATACTGAGAACACAAGCAAACATCTTACCAAACTTCTACTTTTGTAAGTTTTATTCTCAAAATAAATATTTGCATTTTTTCCATTGACTTTTGTGACTTTGGGCAAAATACTAGAACTCCATTTGCATCAATTTCCTTTCCTACAAAGTGGAAATAAAACATAGCACCTAAGCCACAAATATGAGAATTCTGCCCTAGAATTTATGAAAAGAGTGAGATCCGTGCCTGCCACGTGGCAAAAATTATATGCGTATAAGCTTTATGTGTATTTCTTAGCTGTCAGTGTTTTCTATTACTATTATGATTAGACTGTCTATTATCTCTCTCCATTTCCCAGTAATAGAGATTTTATAAAATCTTAATTTATTAAGGAATAGATTACGTAGGTAGTCTTCTGAAAAAATTAAGCAAGTTTTTCATGTATTTTCACAGGCAAAATTGTAATACTTAAAAGCTTTAAACTTCCCTTTAAAAATTCAGTTTAATTTTCTAGGAAGGAGTAAAGATGTTTGTGGGGGAAAGTGTTGGGGAGAAATATCCCTAACAGCCATATCAATTGGTGTTGGCCTGGCCCTAAAATATAGAGGAAATTTTGTGGCTTGGTTAAAGTATCAGTAGCTTGAAATTGACAGCAGTGTGAGGCTTTATATATGGAAATTAGGTAAATGTCACAAATCAGGGCCTAGTTAGCAGCACATCACTGTATAATTTTGCTAAATACCAAGATCATTATGAAGTTCGATGGAATGATGAACTGTCTTACTGTTCATTTTGATATCACGGGAGGGCAAATCGTGCCTGCAAGATTTAACAATTACTATATATATTCATAGTCAGCGTAATAATTATCCTGGGTGTTAACATCATCCAACATCAAAAGAGGTCCCTTTTTATATTTTGTACTGGTTTCTTTTTATGCTTGTGTTTTGAGTGATTAGTGACCCCATGATGTCTTAACCACCTTAAAAAGTATAAGTATTCTTTTACAATCAAAAGAAAAGATGTATTTTTTAAAAAAGCTTACCCCCAACTTTAGAAGCAAGTGAGGGCAAATTCATAATTTAGAGTAATTTTCAAATTTTACCCATACCATTCCAATGGGAAGAAAATAATATGATAAAAATATCTTACTAGGCTCTGGATTATTATTATGAGAAAGAATGAGGTCAGTGCCTGCCATCGGGAAAAAATGATATGTGTACAAGCTTTATGTAATTCCCCTATTGAAAAACTATCTCATAACATGCTCAACCGGTGTTCGCCTTTTTTTTTTCACTCACTCACTGAAAAAACCCACATGTAAGATCTTTGTGAAACTGACTAGTTCGCCAGTGCCACTTCCTGTTGTGAGGAGTGAGATGTGTCTCAAACTCACTGAAGTTCTCAAGATTTTCTTCACTCTCTGATGTCAACCAATAAAGGTTTCAAATTCCTGTATGTCAAGTGAAACCGAAACTCCCTGTAATTTGTTATTTCTACACTATGCAGTCTGTTTCTCACTGCGGAGATGGTTTCAACAGCTAATGCAGATTGTGAAATAATTTACTTTAAGAGAAGTGCTCTTAAGGAGAGTTGACCCAATGGCTGAACTCCCCTTACCCCCTCCCCCCCCAAAAAAAAAAACCAGTCTAAATAAAGCGCTTTCTTGATGTTGGGTGATCACCCTGTTATAGATATTGTCCTTCTGCTCAGAGCTCCCATTTCTTATCCAGCTAGGCACAGAATCCAGTGCAGACCAAGGGCTAGTCTTGGGCAAGATTGAGGCAAAGACGACAGTTTGATTTGGGGCTGTCTCTAGAACCAGCCCTATGGCATTCATAAGGGATGGGTGGAGGCGATTTACTGGTTCCCTGCACAGATCCTACAGTGGTCCTCTTTTCTCTCTCTCTCTCTTTTTCTTTCTTTCTCTCTCTCGTTCTTATTAAAGCTGCTCCTTTCCTATGAGCTCTAGTAATGCAATTTCACCTCGTCAGTCTGGGGCCAGAGCCCTCTAGGAATATCTCTGCACAATTAATATCTCTGCACAATTAGCTCCTTTTCTCCCCATTGCTTTGGTTCTTAGTTGGTCTTGAGTGCTCCTCAGCCTCTTCTGGACTCACTGCTTTCACATCACTGCCACTCCCCAAATTTACCCCCCTGCCCTTCGTCCTGGTTCTTGGACAAGTGCTAGCTCTCCAAATAATGGACATATCTGGGCTAAAATATTTTGTTAATAGCTACTTATGGTTCTCAGAAAACTGCATGTAAAAAAGGCCCAGGAGGCCATTTGAGGGAATGGTGGGGATTTTAGACCCGGATGCAGGTCAGTGTGGGAGATGTTTTGTGAAGTGGAGATGAGATGAGGACCTTGTTATGATAACATGCCTAAGGTTTAGTCACGTGTCTTATCTGCAACGTGTCTATTCTTGACTACATGCAGGACAGTTATGGCCTTTGTTTTGTCCTTTCATTCCCCCCACAAGGATGATTAATTTCTTTGGGAGTAAAATTTTATTCTAACTCTTGTAAAATAAAAAAGTCAGTGCATGATTTTTCAGAAAATATAATTTAAGCATTTAACTTCATCATTGTTGCTGAAAGAAATACAAGTTTTACTTATCCTAAAAAGTTATTATGAAATTTGTGGTTATTATACCTCAAGTATTAGTTTATATCTATAATCATATAATGTTATCTTATGTGTAATCATATAATGATTTTTAGTTTTCAGGATATTTTCACATACAGTCTTATTAAATATTATGAGATCTTAGGATTATAATTATGAATATCTTGATTTTACAAATGAGGAAGGTGTTCTGACTGATCAATGAATTTTTTCCTGGGTAACGGCTGCTAATTATGACCGACATGAATTGATTTCAGGCTAAAAAAAAAAATCCATCCTAATTTTACTACTATATTGTATTCCCTTTTTAAATGTATAGTAGAACCATATCAAAAACTATTGGATCAATAGTTAGATATGTAGAATACCAGCCAGGTACATCTGGAATAATATAAAATGTTGTAATAAGGTGGCCTGCCAACTTTTAGAACTGCTTTTCAATTGTGTACAATTTTTTCAAATTCTTTACCGGTTAGCATAAAAGTCTGTCATTTAAATGGAGTAAATTAAGCTTAGATATTGTGGAGGAAAAAAAAGACACTTCTTTATTCTAAAATGTCTTTCCTTCTACACCCCACCCCCCACACATAGACACACACACACACACACACACACACACACACACACACAAAGAAGGCCATTTTTTTTCTTTGGTTTTGTTTTCTATTTTTGTTGATAGTCTGATTTTACACGAATGGTTTAAAATGTGTAATGAAAAATGTACATTTCAGATTTTTGCCTTATCCCTGATTTGAGTATTTGCAGAACTGTTATAAAATAGGCATTGATGTTCATCTCTTAGAATGTGAGAATTATTCCCGGGGATTTAGGACAGACAGATAAGCAATTTAAATTTGCCTGTAGATAAAACTTTCCTGATAAGGAGGCTTGATGCCTCACCAAAGAGACGGTGTCATTTCTTTTTCTGGGATATTTAATTCCTGTGGTTTAGCTTTAACCCGACCTGGTAGCTGGACCATGAATTTTTTTTCTTTTGCTTTGAGGCAAACCTGTAGTACTATGAGATTGCAATGATTATCTTCCGGGTTTATTTCAATAATTGCTATTTAGAAATCGCAAGAAAAGCAGGAGAGATACAGGTATTTGTCTTCTCTCACACAAAATAAAAAATAAAATAAAAGGGAAATAGACACCTATTTTTAAGAACTTCAGCGAGCAGTGTCCTGCCAGAACCGAAGTGGCAGTGAGAAGGCTGCCTGCGGGTGGAAACAGGAAACATTAGTGATAAACGCTGTGTTACCTATTTTTTTAATTTTTTTTTTTCTCGGGTTCAGCTCCCTGTCTATCGATTCTAATTAGCACATTCGGTGCCTCAGCTCTCGCTCCCCTCCGCTCTGCTCGGAGAGGTTTTTTTTTAGCTCCATCCTGCTCGCAAACACCGCCACCTCCTCCCTCCTTCTCCCTTTACAAATGTTACCACACAATCCGAAATTGCCTCTTCTCTCCCCTCCCTGCCTTTCCAGCAGGTTCCCTTGCGCCAGAAGCCTGCGAAGAGAACTCCAGGTATGAGATCCCTTTTGTTTGTCACTCCCGTTGTGCACGTGTGTGTGTGTTTCTTTTGCTCCAGGGTCAGCTTTCTGTCCGTCCTCCTGCCACATCGGGAGGCGATGGGCAGAAAATAGGCACAGAACCCCATCGGGGGTTATTGTGGGGTGGATGTTAAGAGATGCTAGCATGCCGTTCCTTTGGCTGACTCTCAGGCAGTGGTGTGTCAGGAGGGCTCTGCCAGGCTGGCACGGGGTCAGAGAGTGGCTGTGTGCTTGGTGGGCATTAACCCTTCCCTGCCAGTTGCGTAACCACGGCTGGTACCGCTGACAGGCGCTCTGTCTGTGCCCCGCAGCCTCAGAATTTTCATTTTTTCCCCACTTGCTCTGCTTGAATGAGAGTCTTAGACTCACAGCTGCATGCTCCTCTCCCTGTTTCTTGGGTCATGTCTTCTTCTACCTTCTAAGCACTCAATGAATGTTTAAAAATAAAAGAGATACATGTCTTTTTTTTTTTTTTGCATTTACTTTGCATGAATCTTGGTGAAAAAAGAGTTCAACTCCCAGGAGGTAAAAAAAGATGAAGTTTCCTTTCTCTGTCGTGTACACCGGGGCGCTGCGTGACCATCTTTCCATGGAACCGTTGCAGGGTTTTTCACGATGAGCCGGAGGAGGATATCGTGTAAAGACCTGGGGCACGCGGACTGCCAGGGCTGGCTCTTTAAGAAGAAGGAGAAAGGCACTTTCCTGAGCAACAAATGGAAGAAGTTCTGGGTGGTGCTGAAGGCCTCCTCCCTCTATTGGTACAGCAATCAGCTGGTGAGTCCCCCTCCCCTCCCCTCCCCTCCCTCCCCTCCCAGCCTCTCTCCCCCAGGCTGAGCTGAAGGTCCCTGCTGAGCAGATGATCCCATTGGCAGAGTTACTTTTTTTTGTTTCTGGGACTTGGAACAGAGCGAATAAACAAGTTCTAGAAGCCATTTCTGGCCCCCAATACGCACGGAGGTCCTTGTCCTGTGTTTTACGGAAGAGAAAGCCAAGTTGCTGGACGGACTTAGCTTTGGTGGGAGAAGGCCATCCGGGTGTCTGTCTGTGGGTGGAAGCGGGAAACATCAGTGATGAAGGAGTCTCTCCGTCTGTTAATGTCACTGTCCTGCGAGAGATTCCAGTCATCTCAGGATTTACATGGACAGCATTGGATACGGGAAACAGACACGGTTAAAGTCTCTACAAAAAACAAAGAGACTCAGCTTTAAGACCTATTAGGGCAGTGGTTCTCAACCTTCCTCATGCCGTGACCCTTTAACACGGTTCCCCATGTTGTGGTGACCCCCAACCATAAAATTATTTTTGTTGCTACTTCCTAACAGTCATTTTGCTGCTGTTGTGAATCGTAATGTAAATATCTGTGTTTTCTGATGGTCTCCGGCGACCCCTGTGGTGGGGTTGATGGACCCCCAAAGGGTCGTGACCCACAGGTTGAGAACCGCTGTATTAGGGGATGCCAGTCCGCAGACACTATTTTAATTTCTCCTCCTCGATTCTCTTTTCCTCTGACCTGCTTTATTACATGGGCTGGTTTTGGAATTACTCATTGTACTGGTGACTGTCGTGCCTTGCTCTTTGGCATGTTGAGGGTTGGGATTAAGTGATGCTCAGACAATCTTGATGGGAGAGTTGGCTAATCTATCCTCTCGAGGCAGTATGCTCTTGTGGATTTCTTCACAGGCTAGTGTTGTGTCTAGAAACGTCTAGGAATATCCCGGCTTGAGCCATTCTGCAAACATGGATGTTGTTGAACGTTGGAGGAGTAGAGATTTTTTTCAGAGAGGAATGCTCTCCATTAACCTCGGAGTAGCCAATGTCTAATCTCCGCAGAGCTTGAGTGTGTTTTGTGGGTGAAGTGAGGATCAGCAATGGTCCTTGGACCAACTAAGGAAAAGTTAGGAATTACTCTTAAGCCAGGATAATTATTTTTATATGACACCGTTCTTTACAAGTCACAAGTAATTATTTTCATACAACACCATAGAGCAAGCCACAGAGTATTAGAGCATGCAATTTTATAAATGTAAAATACATTGTGTGTATGGTTTGTGGGCAACATTTTTCGTTGATAAATTCACATTCACCGATCACTAATTCACTGGCACCCATTCTGTGAAGAATAGATTACACTGGATCCAAATCCAATTCAATGCTGTGGAGTAAGCATTCATAAGTGTTTCTCTCTGCACCCCCTCCTTAACTGTGTCAGACACCCCTGTGTCAAACATGCTATACAGTTCTTCAAGTTCCATAAAAATCTATTTTCTCAAGCCTTTAGTGCAATGGTTCTCAACCTTCCTAAGGCCGCAACCCTTTAATACAGTTCTTCATGTTGTGGTGACCCCCAACCATAACATTATTTTTGTCGCTACTTCATCACTGTCATTTGCTACTGTTATGAATCTTAATGTAAATATCTGTGTTTTCTGATGGTCTTAGGAGACCCTGCTAGCTGTTCTCGACCCACAGGTTGAGATCCGCTGCTTTAGTGAGTTTTACCAACTTGATCAAAGATTTGGGAAGTTCACAGAGTCACCTCGATAAACATGCAGTGTCCTGCCGTCTCCTTTTCTCTCTTCTCTCCTGGATTCGTTTATCTTCTTGTCCAGTGTGGAATGGTTTTACCCAAATGAAGGCAGCCTGGAGCCCGGTCTCACCTGCTATCTATCCTCAGGGATTTCTCCTAAGCAAATGCTCTTTTCTTCTTAGGAAGAGTTACTGTTAATGCAAGCTTCATATGATTCCAGGCTTTTGCTTTTGGGGTAGTTTGCTGCTTCCCGCAGTAAGAGCTACACTTCCCTTTATGAAATGAGAGGACTCGCTGATTTCCATTTTAATAGCTCCCCAGGGATTTCCAGAGGCGGTGGAGGGATTGGGTGCTGGTGGAGAATGGCGCATCTGTGCTTCACCACAAAGCTCAGAGAGATGCGTGGCATTCGTTTGCTCAGCCGAGCGAATTATTCAGCAGAGACGGCCCGGGGGTGCAGCCCTTGTCTTTACAGAATTGAAAGGAAGCCCCTGTGGAACAGCACACCATTAGGGATTTGTTTTCCTCGGTCTCATCAGCTCATTGGGCGGAAGCAACGAATTACTATTTTGGGCTTTTGGAATCTCGCGCCTCCACAGGGAGCAGCGGTGTTGACTGAGGCCGGATTAGAGAGAGGGAGAGGAGGTACCATCAGACATACCCAAGCACCCCAGCTCCCCTTGCAAATGCACACAGAGCAGCGGTTCTCAACCTGTGGGTCACAACCCCTTTGGGGGTCGAAAGACTCTTTCACAGGAGTCGCCTAAGACCATCAGAAAACACCTATTTCCCATGGTCTTAGGAAAAAACACACCGCTCCTCGGTGTAGCAAAGTGTAGCAATGTAGTTTACTGTTGTCCTAGGAAGACTGCTGCCCATGCTACTCCACGATTCAAGACAAAATTTCATTTATTTGTCATTAGACATAAATATTTCACAGTATACAATTACATATTGTTTTTGTGATTAACCCCTATGCTTTACTTATGTTCAATTTGTAACAATGAAAATACATCCTGCCTATCAGATATTTACATTACAGTTCATCACAGTAGCAAAATGACAGTGATGAAGTAGCCACGGAAATAATTTTATGGTTGGGGGTCACCACCCCATGAGGAGCTGTCTTAAAGGGTTGTGGCATGAGGAAGGTTGAGAACCACTGACATAGAGAGAGATTCACGTAGCAGATCCTGTAGTTGAACAGAGTTAGAGCAGCAACATGGACTGGAGAATAAGTGTGTTGTTACCTGGCAACGGAATTATCCTATTCACCTCGTGGTAGGTGATGGAAGGACCCTTCCAACTCCTTAATTCTGTGACTGTGTCACAGAGCAGTGTCCTCAGCCCGGGGGGGTTGCCGTATGCAAATGTAACTGCATGCATTCAGGTGACATGATTATAGACACCTTGCTTCCTCCTTCCGCAGGGTTCTGAGAGAACAACTCTAGAAATGAACTTCAGGGTCATTCTCCTGAGAAAGTACACGTGATCTCCTTTGGTTGTCCCTACTGTCCCCTGACGGTGCCTGGGACACTACCGCCTCCTCGCCTCCCTTAGTCTTTTTTTGTTAACGCTGTCTTCTAGGAATTAACTGGTGGCATACCTTCTTTCTGCACAATGATTTGCTGCTTCTAACAGTAATAGCTAGACTTCCTTAAGAAAGGTCAAGTACAGACACTCATTGGCCACTTCTCTCACCTCGTATTACGTGCTTAAATACAGCCACAAAAGTGTATGCCAAGTCTTACAAAGGCAGATTCAAGTTCAACAGCCATAAAAACTCATGCTGTTTAAAATCCTGGTTTTAAAATCCACACAATTGTTTTTCCTTACCCCTAGGATAAAGTACCGTATTTTCCGGCGTATAAGACGACTTTTTAACCCAGGAAAATCTTCTCAAAAGTCGGGAGTCGTCTTATACGCCAGGTGTCGTCTTATAGAGCGAGTATATCCCAAACTCTATATTTTAACTGGAAAAGTTGGGGGTCATCTTATATGCCAGAAAATACGGTACAAATTCATTTACTGGCTTGTGAGAGTTTCCTGACCTATATCTCACCTACTTCCCCACCCTCCCCACCCAAGTTTCAACTGTAGAACATGTAGAGGTGAGCCAGGGCCAGTAAATGGGGCCTCGAGCATACAGTATAGGGATGTGGGTTGGATCCAGGAGGGAGTAGGGATCCATGGTACATTCTCGAATCAGAAGATGATCTGATGAAATTGGCATGTGAAAATGTGAACCTAGCACTTGTTCAGGGGAGACGTTGGAGAAGAAAGGAGCTTTCTGAGGGGTGACAAAATGCAGGCGTTGGGCCATGAACTCCTGAACTAGGTGGAAACTGAAAATTTGAGGCTCACTACACGAAAGGCAAGATGTGGAGGACATGGGTATAGGGATTACCCAGATGTTTCAGCAGCTGTCAGTGAGTAGTTCGCTTAAAACCCGAACACAGGGGTGACAGAGGCCCTTTAAAACTCTGTTACTCCCCTCATGACAATTTCAGGTGTGCGGAGATGAGCTTTGAAATGGCCATTTGCCTTCATCTACAGGTTGTCTAGGATGCTATCCCTGTGTCCTGATATTTATTTTCCCTGGAAGTTCCCAGGATGTATATCTAAAATAATGGTTTCCCATCCTAGTTTTATGATCAGGCCAGCTGTAGTAGGGGCAGGCAGTTTTTGGTAACTCCTACCTGCTAAATTCATAGACTGTGGGAGCAATTGCTTATGTTGCCCATTTGTTTTCCTTTATTTTTTTTTCAAACGTTTCAAAATCAATTGTGAAACACCAAGGCTATGCGATCCCCATGTCTTGACCTGTTCTCGGGAGGCAGTGCTGTGCTGCTGCTTTGGGTGATGGAGCTAGAGCGAATGAGGGGGGCGTGGCTGTATCACAGGCCCCTCCTCCCGGTGTGTGGCAGTGACTGAACTCCCACTCACAGGATGCCACACCAGCCTGTTGTCTCTGGTGGGCCGTGCCTAGTGCTTTTCCTGGCGATGCCACACTTCTGTCTGGCTCTGTCTTTCCTCGGTGGAATCCATCATGTCTTGTTTGTTGAACATTTAAATGAATTTAAAATTGTCTTAAAATATTGCATAATGATATGCGTTCATTGAGAAAAGTTGGGATGTATACTTAAGCAAAATGAAAAAGATAGGGAGGCAAACAGACAGAAATAAATGAGTGAATTAAGATAATTTATCTGTTTAGGTTAATCACGATCCTACCATCTTGGCGTGATCACTGTAAACATTTTGTGATAGTTCCAAGTTGTTTTTTTTTCTGTTTTCCAAAAAGAAAACGATACTGTGCATAATGTTGTAACCTGATTTTTGTCCCTACGCAATACATTCTCAACGTATTTCCATGGCAATACATATGTATCCAAAGATCATGTGTTACGTATAGATTTATTATAGTTTACCAATCCACAGAACCTAAAATCAGAAATACCTGTTATTCTAAAATCTTTTAAAAAATATTTTTTCTTGATTTCAGAAAGGAAGGGGAAGGAGAGAGAGATAGAAACATGAGTGATGAGAGAGAATCATTGATTGGGTGCCTCCTGCATGCCCCACACTGGGGATCGAGTCCACAACCTGGGTATGTGCCTTGACCAGGAATCGACCCTCTTGGTTTATAGGTCAACACTCAACCACTGAGCCACACCGGTCTGGCCTAACATCTTTTAAAATAGCTAACAGCAGGTAGTATACAGAAGCACACATATACTAACTTAGATATAAAGCAATACACATTTAACTTACCTATAAATATGTTTGTATACCTATTAATATATATGTATAAATGTTAATATGCGTATACATACATTGAAATATATGTGAACACTTACATGTACATATGTGTGTATTTATAACTTAGTCACTCTTTTAAGCTAGCAGGCAGGAAGGTGGGTTTTGTTAGCATCCTGGATTCTAGTTCTGCATTTTCTTTTCTTATTTTCAAAATATATTTTATTGTTTTACAGAGAGGAAGGGAGAGGAATAGAGAGTTAGAAACATCGATGAGAGAGAGACATTGATCAGCTGCCTCCTACACGCCTCCCACTGGGGATGTGCCTGCAAGCAGGATACATGCCCTTGACTGGAATCAAACCTGGGACCTTTCAGTCCACAGACTGATGCTCTATCCACTGAGCCAAACCGGTTTTGGCAAGTTCTGTGTTTTCTTATGCAGCTGTATACCCTTCGGTCAGTGATGTGACTCTGTGCATCCATTTCCTTACAAGTACACGGTGGCAAGAACATTATCTCTACAAAATTCAGAGAGACTTTGAGAAGACCAAATGCTTCTTACAACAACATAAAAAATCAAAGGAATTGCAGGCAGAGAAAGGCAATTTGGGATATGCTTTAGGTAAAATGTGCTCACATCCTATTGTGCTTTCAGGAGGCAGAAGAATTGTAATAAGGGTTTTCAGACCCCAGAAATGGTTTCTTTGGGCAGCAGTGACTTCTCCTGTGCTCACAGTTCTAAAACTTGCCTCTGACTCTGAGGAAAGGCTGATTTTTAGGCATTAAACAGGGGCGTCAGCTAGACCCCCTGCGGGGATTCTTCAGCGCAGTGGCTGCGAACCTGGAAGGAGAGTTCAGGTAACTCCTGACTGAGTGATGAGGGCTGTGTGTACATATATATGTACCCAAACATCATGTCTAACTGCGATTTCTCAAGCAACAGCATGAGAAGGGCCCCTGGGATGAGCTGAACTTTGGGTTGGATTTGAGGAGTCATTACAGGAGGATTTATCATCCCTCTGGCGCGCGTTCCTTAAGGGGCAAAGGCCCAGCTGCTCCCACAGCCCAGCTCATTGACAAACTAATCTGTCATCGTGCTGCTGTGGCTAGTCTCCCCTAAAGCATACTTTAAGGACTTAAAAGGAAGCTATGCAGGGGAAGTTCTTAGAAGCTGAGTACTTAAAAAAAAATTATTGATATTTTACAGAGAGGAAGGGAGAGGGATAGAGAGTTAGAAACATCCGTGAGAGAGAGACATCGATCAGCTGCCTCCTTCATGCCCCCCACTGGGGATGTGCCCGCAACCAAGGCACATGCCCTTGACCAGAATCGAACCTGGGGCCTTTCAGTCTGCAGGCCAACCTTCTACCCACTGAGCCAAACTAGTTTTGTCAGACTTTTACTTTTCTTAAGTGGAGTTCCTTTATTTACTATTCCCCACTTCTGTTCTAATCATGAATGATAGATGAACTTTATTAGATGGAAGAGATGTAATTTATTTAATCAGTTCTTATTCATTTAAAACTTTCCTTCCTACTTAGTGCTTTCTTCTTGTTTTGATCATGCTGCTGAAGAGACCATTCCTAAGTAGGTGAAAATTATCGCTAGGGTTTTAAAGCTTCTGAAAAGACTGGTGCGAGACAAAACTGGATAGGGTCAGATCCTGAATGGCCTGCATGCCAAGAGTTCTGTATTATGGACAGTAACACACGATTCTTTTACCTGGGGATGTTTCCATCTTCATTTCCTTTGAAAATGCTATTTCAGAAGGAAGTGACTCTCTTTGCGTGCCAGACTACCAGAAAGTTCACTCGGACCTTAATTTCATGTAAAATGTCAGTTGCTCTCAGCCACCACTTAAGTACACCTCATAGGCTAGTGAGGCGGTCAACCTTGGGTGATGTTTAGCAGGAAATAATGAAGAAGGCTTAGAGTGCCAAGCAGCTGGGCTTTTGGGAGTGGAGTTATTTTCTTAGAAAAAAGCATTTTGGTTCAGGTTTCCCAGAAGCATCCCCTGAGAAGGGAATTTGGATGCCAGGAGTTTATTTGGGAGGTGATCCTGGAAGTGCTTGGAGAGGGAACCAGGAAGTGAAAAAGGGTAGATCTCTAGCTAAGAAAGTTCGCCTTCACAAACAGATAGGACTGTGGGTAATGGAGCTTCATTCTGCTGGGGACTCTTAAGAGCCCGTGAAATATATGCATCTCAGAACTTCCGTTCCACAGGGCCGGGACCTGGGGTCTGTGCACACCAAGTCCCGTGGTCATTGCGGGAGGACTCAGCCTGAGGACAGTGATCCTCAGCCCCTCCGCACAGGTGGGGAAACTGTGGGTTCAACAGCAGCACCTGCTGCAAGTGACCTGCTTCCCTCAGACCCCCTTTTTCTCTTGTCCTTGTCAGAGCCTTGGCATCCTCAGAGGCGTCATAGTTACCACCACCAACATTTTCTTTTTTTTATTATTAATTTTTTATACATACCTCCCCATTGCCCCCCCCTTCCTCCCAGGCATACCTCAACCCCCCAGTGTCTGTGTCCATTGGTTTTGCTTATCTGCATGCAGACAAGTCCTTTGGTTGATCTCTTATCTACCTCACCTCTCCCTAACCTTCCCGCTGTAATTTCACAGTCTGTTTGATGCTTTCCTGCCTCTGTATCTATCCTTTTGTTCATCAGTTTATCATGTTCTTTATTATCATGTGGTGTTTCTCCTTCATTGACTGGCTTATTTCACTTAGGGTAAGGCTCCCCAGTTCCATCCAGGTTGCTGCAAATGGTAAGAATTCCTTCTTTTTAATGGCAGCATAGTATTCCATTGTGTAGATGTACCACAGTTTTCTGATCCACTCATCTGCTGACGGGCACCTAGGCTGTTTCCAAATTGTAGCTATTGTAAATTGTGCTGCTATGAACATAGGGGTGCATAAATCCTTTCTGATTGGTGTTTGTGATTTCTTAGGATAAATTCCTAAGAGCACCACCAACATTTTCAATCCATGGTTATAATTGATGCCAGGATCTGTGGGCTCTGGAGGAAATTGGGCCTTTCTGTTTATTTTCCAAAAAACAAAAAACAAAACAAAACAAAACACAAAAACATTTGCCAAATGTTTTCTATGTAGAATTTCTAGGCATTTGTGAGACTAAAGTATCTTTTGGTCAAAATCCCATCATAATCAGGGTAATGTTGGATAAAAAAACAAATGCAAGAATTCTATCTAATAAGAGGGAATATGCTAATTGACCCTCATGCCATCACAAAGATGGCAGTACCCACAGCCAGTAAGAATGGGATATGCTAATTGACTTCCTCACCCTCAAAGATGATGGTGCCCACAGCCAATAAAAAGGGAATATGCTAATTGAATGCCATGCCCTCAAAGATGGCAGCACCCAGTCCCCTCAGCCCCCCAGCTGCCCAGGGCTGGCTCAAGGCCGCCCGAAGCTCAGGTAACCAGGGAGGGCTGAAGCGTGCGCTTCCAGCAGTGGCAGCAGCAGAAGTGTGATGGGGCATCACCTTCCCCTAATTGCTGGGCTGAGGGACCCCTCTCATCTTCCTCCCCCCATGCACTGGGCCTCTAGTAGTTTAAATAAAAAACGTTCCTTAAGTAGTGTATGAAGGCTATGGTGAGCTTGCTAGCATTTTTGTTCTCTAAAGAAGTTAAAATATTTCCTCCTGTGATGAGTCTGATGCAAAGAGGGCAGGGAAGGCTGAGACACACGGCAGCTGTTCAGAGGGCTCAGTTGACAATTGACAGAGTAGAAAACCTACGTCATTTCACCTTTGTCTTCCCGGGACATTCCTTCTCTTTTGCTTTCTTTTCAATCCTTTGCCCAATTCCTATCAGATAATGAAATAATGAAACCTTAGTTTTTTTTAAAAATAGTTTTTACAATTTAACAGTGCTATATACATCTATGTGAAATCGAGTTCATCATGAGATGCTGGATCTACCTGCTTTCTCACTGTGTGCTCTGCCTAATATCACACAGTAGGTAGCTTACATGGAGACAATTGATTCCAAATCTATGGACCTTTCTTTGTGCCATCCATTGACTGCAAATTCTCTTCTATTTTAGCTCCTAGTTGTGACTAAAGACGTTTTTCAATCTCATGCCTATAATTATTTGAGTTCTGGGTTCTGGATTGAGGTGTTTCTCACTTCAATAATACCAAATAATTGGCCCATTTTATAATGCCCATCTAGTTAGTTGTCTAAGTTAGAAACCGATCATTTCGTAAATTCTGGCACTTGGATGTTGATTAATTTTCTTCTGAAAGTTATGGTAGTGTTACCTTAATGGACTGTTATCTGTTATTAGATGTTAGTCAAGATGAGTATAGTTCTTAAAGGGACTAAAGGCATTCTCACTGCCAGGTCTGCTTCTGATACTTTGAAGAAAACAAAACATCCTTTTTTATTTTTATTTTTCAGTGCCCAGTGCTAGCAGGCTCAGCCCTCTGCCTGGTGGCCGAGCAATCTGTGCAGAGCGTAGGTTGCCTTGGTACGTAATGTGCTTACTTCCTTTTCAAAACGGAAGAGGGCACATCCGGCAGAACAAAGCAGTGTCATTGTGCACTGTCTCCTATGGAGGGCAGGAAGGGACATTGAGATTAAATGCAATTTTGGGGGCAGGGAGAGTGGGAAAACCCGCTAAAACTACATACCAAATAATAGCAGTGTCACTTTAAAATTCTTACATTCTATTCTACTATGTCTAGTCAAAATTCTGCGCTCGGTGGTCCCTTGGAGTCATTATTTGTGGGGTTACACCCCCAGGCTTATATTCCGTTGGGTTCATTGGTTTCTATTTGTTTATTAATTTTAGGAATTGCTTCTCTTTTTGGTTTGTTTCATTAATATATATCATTGACCCCCATCCCAAAGTCAACCCTCTTATTTCCCATTACAGCCAGCTATGTCTTGCTTTCCTCCCTATTCCTCTACCCTCTTCCTTCCTCGTTTTTGGTTTATTTTTCCATTCATTCGTTTTGTTTTTTTTTGTAGCTATAAGCAGTTGTGAATACTGAGGCTTACCTGGTTTCTCTTTTCTTACACAAAATTAGCCTACTGTGTCTGTGGCATTGTACCTTGCTGTTCTTTGCCATGTCCTGGAGATTGCCTTATGTCCATATGTCATTTTCTTGTAATTATTTTTGGCATGTGGATCCCACAGTTATTTAACGCACCCCTCCCCCTCTGTTTATTTGCCAAAAAAAACAAAACAAAAACCATTTGCCAAATTTTTTCTATGTAGAATTTCTGGGCATTTGTGAGACTCAAGTGTCTTTTGGTCAAAATTTCATCATAGTCGTAGGGTAATGTTGGATAAAACCAAATGCAAGAATCCTATCTAATAAAGAGGGAATATGCTAATTGACCCTCATGCCATCGCAAAGATGGCAGCACCCACAGCCAGTAAGGATGGAATATGCTAATTGACTGCCATGCCTCCTTCCCCTCCCCCTGCCCTCCCCCCTTCCCCCCCAATGATAGGCCCTTGAATTCTTTACAGCCTCTTTTGTTGTAAATAATGCTGCAATGCACACGTCATTGCACAGCAATCTATTTAGGACAGATTTTAGGAGTGGGGTCCTGGTCAGAGGGTCCATACAGTTTCACTTGTTACTGCCCAGTGTCCTTCCATTGCATTCCTTCTGTGTGACCACTAGCCATGTCTGAGACTGTTTCTCTGTAGAACTAGAACCTTCCCAATGGGCTTATGTTTTTTTTCCACCTCAGTTGATTTTAGGCGTATGTTTTAGAGATGATCATTCAAATTTCTCTAGCGGTCTTAAGTCTGTGTGTGCCATTAGAATTTAATGACAACTGTTCTTAGTGACATGAGAATGGGCAGCTGTGCTTAGAATTCAGACTTTGTCTGTTTCCAAGGTGCTGGAGTTTCAGGGCAAAACGGAGCAAACCACACATCCATTTGGAGAACTGGAGGTGTAGCTTCTCTGGGTTCTGAGAGTCATGGGGTCACCTCAAATTTTATTTCAACGAATCCCAATAATGTTACATTCATATTGACACATAAACACAAACACATATTACCAAAAAAAAAATCTGTGTTTTGTTCTTAATATGATTTTTCCCTCAAAGTGAAGATTTTATTTAAAGACCTGTAATTTGTTTAGTGACAAGTTTTGAGAGAAATGCTACAATGAAAGTCCATATTAGGATACAGAGGAAAGTTTGCAAGTACCAATGCAGAACTTTTCAAGTTACTTTTCAGAAAGTTAGGAATTCTTGAAGAGGAAGGATATCATTCTAGAATATTGTTTAGGTTAATGTAATAAGGAACAAGGAATCTGAATGGGGCAGGAGGAGAGAAAGCAGGAGGAAGAGGAGAAAACTCATTCCCTTAGCATTTGCCCATTGTGATTTTCATTTTTTTTTTTGCAAGTCAAATAAGAAAAGACAATTTTTGACACAGTTATCTTTGATGCTGAGTATATCTTATCTTGCTTCAGAATAGTGGAAAATTGCTTTTGCTCATGAAGGAAAAATGTTCTGGGAAACACTAAGGCATCTTTCACTCAATTTTATTTAGGCTCTTAGTTGAAGGGATCTCAGCCATTTCAGTAATGCGAAAAGCAAATCACTCATATATAGATTAACACCTTATCTATTATGTTGATTTATTTTAAATAAATAAAAATATTAACAAAGGCACATATATTTCATTTTTTGTTGATTGATTTTTATATTGTTACTAGAGGCCCAGTGCACAAAATTCATGCACGGGAGGGGAGTCCCTCAGCCTGACCTGTACCCTCTCCAATTTGGGAGCCCTCAAATTGGAGCAGGCCTAAGCTGTAGTCTGGCCGCCCTCTGGAGGAGGTGACCAGGATGATCAGGGGAAAGTGCTATCCCATCACCCCGCTCTTGCTGCCACTGCTGGCCGCCATAGCCACCAAGGTGTTTTCATCAACATGGACTCTAGTCCCTTCACCACAAAAAAAATGACAACTTTCTTTAGGCATTTTCAAGTTATCTCTTTCATAGGTTATGACCTTCCTTCTTTCTTTCCTTCCTTCCTTCCTTCCTTCCTTCCTTCCTTCCTTCCTTCCTTCCTTCTTTCCCCTCATTTGAGGGTATTTTTCCATTGATTTTTAGAGACTGTGGAAGAAAGACGAAAAGTCAGAGAGAAACATCAATGTGAGAGGGACACTTCAATTGGTTGCCTCCTGCATGAGCTCTGACCTGGGCTCCATCCAGGCAGGAGCCTGCAATCTAGGTACATGCCCTTGATCAGAATCAAACCTGGACCCTGCAGTTGGCAGGCTGAGGTTCTATCCACTGAGCCAAACCGGCTAAGGCAGGATATGACATTTCTTAGACCCTCTAGCAGCGGACCTTCGTTTTCTCCTCCAGGAGAGAGGTGGAAAAACCCTAGATCACCTTCTTGGATTCTTTAGGCAGGTTACCAAGAACACTGCGAGTGGCATATGGGGAGCTTAGCCACTGAGCGGTCAGAAAAGATGTTTCCTCTGCAGCTCATGCTCAGAGGCTGGACTGCTGGCGCGTGTGGCTGGCAGGCCCTGTGCTCTCAGGCCTGCACCATCTGTGGCTGCCTCACCGCGCACAAAGTCCCCTCCCACCTGCCTGCGTGTGCAGCCTCCTCCTAAGCAGGCATGATTTACTACAGCGTCCCAGCTAATTTGCATATTACATATATATATATATATATATATATATATATATATATATATATATGTCTTTTGAGATGGGCTGTTAGAGCTAAAAATAAATTGTCCAGACACTAATAATGCTAATAATGCTATCAATTCGGTCTCAGTTTTAATTTAATTCAAAGAAGGTACTTTCAGTGTTTTTGCTTTTTTCCTTATTTTGGGTGAGCAAGGAGCATGGACAATGCAGGAGATGAAATTGTGTAATTAACCAGGACTTGATCATGAAGGGCCTTTTACTAGAAGACTCTGCTGAAGCATGGAGACTTCATCCAAGGACATTTGGGAACAATATAGGATTTTTAAAAAATATATATATTTTATTGATTTTTTTACAGAGAGGAAGGGAGAGGGATAGAGAGCCAGAAACATAAATGAGAGAGAGACATCCATCAGCTGCCTCCTGCATGCCCCCCACTGAGGATGTGCCTGCAACCAAGGTACATGCCCTTGACTGGAATCGAACCCGGGACCTTTCAGTCTGCAGGCCGATGCTCTATCCACTAAGCCAAACCGGTTTCAGCCAATGTAGGATTTTAATGAAAAAGTGACATGAAGAATGTTTATGAAAATTTTCTATGGCCGTGATTTAGACACTGAAATGGAGAAAAGGACAGAATTAGGGAGGAGGATAACAGTACAGGAAACTTTTTCAGTAATTCAAGTTAAAGTTCATGGTGATCTGAGGGTGGTGGTATGTAATAGATGGATTGAAGAGCTGAGACAAAGGCAGCAAGGATGCAACCTGCATGGATGCGAGGAGATGGAAGAGGCAAAGATGTTCCCAATATTTCTTTTTGACAAAAGCGTAGAAAGTGATGGCATTCATTGATGTAGAAAACACAGGAGGAAGAGGAACAGGTGTTTTATGGAGTAAACTGATGAGTTTGGTTTTGGATTTGCCATTTTTAGGGAATGTTTAAGTCAGCTTGGGCTACCATAACAAAATGTCAGTTATTGGATGGTGTCACTAATAAGCATTTATTCCTTATTATTCTGGAGGCAGGGAAGTCCAAGGTCAAAGTGCTGGCAGATTCTGTGTCAGGTGAGGACTCTCTTTCTGCTGTCCCTTTACATCAGTGGTTCTCAACCTTCCTAAGGCCGTAACCCTTGCATACAGTTTCTCATGTGGTGGTGACCCCCAACCATGAAATTTTGCTACTGTGATGCATCGTGATGTAAATATCTGCATTTTCCGATGGTCTTAGGCGACCCCTGTGAAAGGGTCGTTCGACCCCCAAAGGGGTCGCGACCCACAGGTTGAGAACTGCTGCTTTACATGGAGGTGAGAGAGATGTTTTGGGCTCTTCTTATCAAGGCCCTAATCTCATCCTGGGGCTCCACGGTCATGACCCCATCTGAACCTAATTACTCCTCAAAGGCTATAACTCCAAATACTTCCCAGAGGCTACAACTCCCAATCACACTCGGGGTTTTGGGAACACATTCAGTCCATAACAGGGAGCCCCTGGAATACCCATGTGAATAGGTACACTGAGATGGGATCTCTGGGTTGCATTCCAGTTTGAAGTATAGATTTTGGATGTGTGTCTTTGATGGCGGTACATGCAGCCAGGGGAGTGTGTGTGTGTATGTAATGGCCGTACATGCAACCCGGGGAGTGTGTATGATCTCCCACAGAGAGGATTGGCATGAAAAGAGAACAGGTCTGTGGTCAGAAGTTGAGAAACAGTGATATTTAAGAAATAGACGGGAGAAAAGACCCATAGAAGGAGAGCAAGGAGTAGGTAGAGGGCAAGGGAACAGCAGAAATGTGTTGTCAGAAAGCAAGGCACTGAGCCGAAACTGGTTTGGCTCAGTGGATAGAGTGTCGGTCTGCAGACTGAAGGGTCCCAGGTTTGATTCTGGTTAGGGGCATGTACCTTGGTTGTGGGCACATCCCCAGTGGGGGGTATGCAGGAGGCAGCTGATTGATGTCTGTCTCTCATTGATGTTTCTGGCTCTCTTTCCCTCTCCCTTCCTCTCTGTAAAAAAATCAATAAAATATATTAAAAAAAAAAGAAAGCAAGGCATTGAGGCAGAGTAAGGTGGAGGGGCAGGATATAGTACCAGTTACAGAGTTCAATTAAGTGAGGGCTCATAAAGGTAGGTGGGATTTAGCAACACGGATGTCATTTCAGGTGTATAGCATAGTAAGTAGTTACATACTACATTTATGTAACTTATGATGTAACTACCCTGATAAGTCTACCGTCCATCTAGAAAGTGCCCTTTAGAATTGAATTTTGAGCTTGTAAGAAGAAAGCATTTCAAGTGAAATGCTCTGCATAAATGGACTCATGTAGGAGAGGAACGATGGGACAGGCATAAGGTTGGATGTTTCTGTTTAATGTTCCCGAAGAAAGGAGTGCAAGTTGCATTTTAGTTGCAAATCAGAGAAAGAGACAGATAATGAAGTAAAGTAAGAGCACCCAGGGTGCAAATTTGATAGCAAGCTGATTTTAAAAATCTAGGTGGTATTTTCAAAATTGATTTTTTGCTTCTCTCCTAATAACCACTGACTCATTTATGTTTAATCTTGTGGTCTGTACTTCTCCTCAACACCAGTGGTAGGTGGAAAAATATTTGAGTTCTATCTGTGATAAGCAATCTAGCCACTGCTTTGTGGTCCAGTTAAATTTTATCCATCTAGTAAAAATTAACACTTTCTTAGAGAGAGGGAAGAATGATTAAATTTCCCATAAAAATATTAATGTTTTAAAGTGGCATTCATATTACGTCTCAAAAGAACCACTCACTTCTGCAGTCTTTCCTGCGTAGAAAGAATTCCTAGGGATCGGTTGTGGAACTGAGATTTTTACCAGATTTGACTCTGTGATTTATTCCCCAAGGAATTTCCTACAGTCTCGGGAGAGGAAATAATGTCTGTTGGGTGTCCGTTAAGTGTTATACTTACCTGAACTTACTTAAATCATACAACAACCAGTAAGTTGTAGATCTATGATATAAACCTCAATCTACAAACTCCGAAGTCAAGCTTCTGTCTACCATATATGAGTGCTAATTAGGTTCCATCTTATGTGCCGTGGCTTCCTACAGTAGTGGAATGGGATGATGCTGAGGATGCCTATAAGCTCAACAGAAAGCTTAGCCCTGATGGTTTAGGATGAGAGGAAGGGGCGGGGCAGGTCCTTTGGGTGCCATACAATGGTTGTCACGTTACTGCTGATGGAAAGATTCTAGATGGCTTTACAGGAGACTCTCAAACTTCTCTAATGAAATGTGTCTCTGGGAGAAGTGC
This sequence comes from Lasiurus borealis, assembly GCA_004026805.1. NCBI lineage: Eukaryota > Metazoa > Chordata > Mammalia > Chiroptera > Vespertilionidae > Lasiurus > Lasiurus borealis. The sequence goes on from PVJN01009966.1 coordinate 29,767, forward strand.
AATGCTGATTCAGGAAGAGGTCTTTTGATTCTCCTTTATTTCATCTGTGCTCTCTTTATTCATGTATGTAATCTCAACTGCTAGACCAGTGGTTCTCAACCTTTCTAATGCCGCGACCCTTTAATACAGTCCCTCATGTTGTGGTGACCCTCAACCATACTTCATCACTGTAATGTTGCTATTGTTATGAATTATAATGTAAATACCTGTGTTTTCCGATGGTCTCAGGCGACCCCTGTGAAAGTGTCATTCAACCCCCAAAAGGCTCGCGACCCCCAGGTTGAGAACCACTGTGCTAGACTAAGGCACTGATTCATATATGTGGTATGCATGTGTTTCAGGCAGAAAAAGCTGATGGATTCGTCAACCTGTCCGACTTCACGGTGGAGAAAGCATCTGAGTGCAGAAAAAAGCAGTAAGTTGTCCATCATTCCCCGCAGAACTCCCAGCCGGGATAACATCCCTTCGTAAAGTTCCTTGGCTGATGGGGTGATTTGGCAGTTAATGAAAGTAACTCTCAGTGGCTGAGAACTTTGAACTTTGTGGGTTGGCACCCCAAATAATAATAGAAGCTTCTAACCTCTAATTTCCAGGAATTGCGTTCTGTGGAGCAGATGGATTTTAAAACGCCCTGGGGCTTTGGCATGGCATGTGTTGACCACTGTGACTGTGACAGAATTTAAACTAAGCTCCCTTCCAGCACCGGCGGGGAGGTCAGATGTCAAAGTTTTAAATAGAATTCTCCAGAGCTGTCTATATCATGGCAAGACTTCTTTTCCTTAGTTTATAATAGAATTATCAGCAGAAATCTTGAGATGGAATTCTCTTGAGATGTCTTAGACTTGGGGGTGACACCTTGATATAATTGAAGTTCCAAAGATTTGAGAAAAATTGGAAAAATACTCACCAGGTGTGGTCCTAGTTTTATTGAACAGGGAATAGTCCAGAGGGTTTGGACTGGTCTGGAACTCATGGAAGGGCTGGCTCTCGACCAGCTATCCACCTCCCAGTCAGGTGCTCTTGAGAGCATCCAGCTGCATTTCGCATGTGTGTCCTCTTCACCTTTCATTTTCTTATTTTTTCTTCTACCTTTGACATCTTTTCCTGTTTTGTTAGAAAAGGGCATTTCCTTTGATCTATGTTACCGGTATCAGCAGCTGATTTGCTTATTTCTCAGAAAATGCATAAACTGGTGCTAGCTTTAAGCCCTTACCACTCTGGTGTAGCTGCACATAACCAGTGATACATGAGTTTGTGATGATTCTTGTAGTTTTGACCAAACAATTTATAGATGTCTTTGCCTTGTACTGTAAGACTTCTGGTCTAAATGGTAAAGGGGAAACACTTTATTATTTGTTATCTTTAATGTTTTACTTTTATTTGAAAGTAAAAGTCTACCTTATATGTTTGATGTAGTAAAGAGTGGCTGGGTAAGGTTGTTTTTTTTTTGTAAGGTTTTGATGGGTTATCAATTCTATGCTTGATTATTTTCATGTAAACACATTTCTCATACATATTTGATTGAATGAAGACTGCTCTTGAAGGAGCTGACCTAAGTATTTTGAAGTGACACTTCTATCACCCTTCATTTTAACGAATTCTCTCAATAGCAAAGTGGTTAGTAAATAAAAATAAAAGAATATGCTATCTGTTTTAAATAGAAACCACTGAGCAGCTAAGACACAGTCCTGTTTTGAATATTCATACATGATGAATTAACCCTCTGCTTTTGAAATGAAACAGAGATTAGACAATGGATATTTAATGGGACTAAATTATCTTCTGTAAAGTTACAAAGAAAGCAGGTGCATTTACTCTACTTATATGTGACTGATTTATTTTCAAACCCCTGGATGATTACAAGCACTAATTTTGTCTGTGTCTTTGTTCTTCTCCTTCTAGTGCTTTCAAGATCAGCCACCCACAGATCAAGACCTTTTATTTTGCAGCTGAGAACACGCAAGAAATGAATGTGTAAGTAGAGGAAATGGATAAATCCAATCTCGGTGGAAACAGTCTTACTTTGGTCAAGTGTTTGAATTTTAAGCATATATCCATATCAGTTATTGTTTTATTATCACGCTTGAAGGATTAATCTCATTAGCAGCCACAAACTCTTCATGCTTTCTTCGCTAGTATTTGGGAGCATTTTGGAGAACTGGACATACCAAAATGGCTATTTTTGGAAGAAGTAATGAGATTCTCCTGAGGGAACCGCTAAGTTGAGAAAAGAAGAGCCCAGTAATTGTAAGGAAATGTTCAAGTGAGAATCAGAATTATGGGGAGAAGGCTTGAGGGTATTATATAACTGATCTTGCAGCTTTCAGAATTCTGCTCTTTACAGCGTCTCTTATATGCCGTGTGATGTCATGAGGACTCATGCATTTATTAGCTCTCCAGGTGCAATCGCAAATATTTTGCAGAACAGTCTTGCTCAGGGTAGAGCTGACATAAGTTTTATGTCCCTAAATTTCTGATTCCTGTTGGTTTTGTTTAAAGAAGTGGACTGTATGCATCTAGTATTACCTGCTTGAACCTTCAGAGACACTCTAATTTAAACTCTAGTTTCAGAATTTTTAGTCTCTCTCTCTCTCTCTCTCTCTCTCATTTATTAATCCTCACCTGAGGGTATTTTTTTCATTGATTTTTATTTTATTTTTTAGAGAAAGTGGAAGGGAGGGAGGAGGGGAGAGAGACACACACATAGATCAGTTGATTGGTTGCCTCCTGCACCCACCCTCGGACAGGGTGGGAGATCAAACCTGCAATCCAGGTATGTGCTCTTGACTGGGAATTGAACCCAAGACCCTAGTGGACTAGGCTGACACTCCAACCACTGAGCAACACTGGCTAGGACAAGAATTAGTGTCTCTTATTACCTTACATAACTAATTAAAATATTTCTTTTTTTAAAAAAAATACATTTTATTGATTTTTTACGGAGAGGGAGAGAGAGTTAGAAACATCAATGAGAGAGAAACATCCATCAGCTGCCTCCTGCATGCTCCCTACTGGGGATGTGCCTGCAACCAAGGCACATGCCCTTGACCGAAATCGAACCTGGGACCTTACAGTCCACAGGCCCACACTCTATCCACTGAGCCAAACAGGTTTCAGCTAATTAAAGTATTTCTATGGATCACCTGCTACTGTCCCATTGTAGCAGATCCTAGGCACTAGAAATAAAGAAATGCAGACATAGTTCCTCCATTCATGCAGTTTATTTAGTTATATATCATAATTTTTCTGTTCTCTCTGCCTTATAAGAACTTCCTTTTGCCCTTTGCTCTAGAAACTTCAAGAAAAGCTGCTTTTCACCAAACACACGTGAACGAGCATACACACAAGCTAGAGGATCAGCAGCCTAGTCCAGCTAAAAGCCTTCTCATTGGTCCCCTACCCTCCGCTCCCCACCACAGCCCTTCCTGTGAGGGCGGATCGGCTTTTATTGAGAAGCCCCGAGTTTGAAATAACAAGGCAAGGGATTGACAATTGAGTCTTTCACACAGGCCTCTTATTGACTCGGAGGAAGAGAGAAGTTGTTTCTTCCCTCTTTCTGATTTTAGCTTTTCCTTCCTGGCTCTCTCAAGTGTCTGAACATTATCAGAGCAGGCACACAGAAGTAGGGGATTTTTTAAACGCCACTGTTCAAAGCTCTTTATTTACTTACAGGAGTAACTCTGAATCCTATTGATTAGCCAGCCCTCGGGGTGTGTGGGAAGCTTAATGTCTTGCCTAGCGGTATTTAGGGCCCCAAGATAGTCTGGAGCTGAGCCATCCTTTAACCCCAAATGCGCTCCCCCGTGCCTCCCCCCCTAGCCTCCTGCTGTCCTGGCTTCTCTCAAACAGGGTCTTGTATCTCCTCCAGCTTCCTTCCTGTCCGCATCCTTCCTGCCATCCTGCGGCGGGCCTTTCAGAGGGCTTCTGTTCTCTGACAGGGAAGGGTGAGACCGAGTTGACCGGAGGAACAGTTGGTGCTCAGTGCTGTGGTGTCTGTGAGTTTCTCTTCCGGCACCGAGAATACATCTGTGAACCAGGACAGGTTCTTAAACCTGTGACACTTCAGTCCGCTTTGCTCTGTAAAGCACACATCCGCATGATTTTGCTTCTTGCTCACCCTCTTTTCCAGTTAATGTTTATGTTTCTGGTCCACTTACGGTCAGTTTTTATGTTTGCCATCTGCAGAGATCTGACAACAGAGTTGCATGCGTATTAACTACTAGTGTGTGGAGATATATATATGTATATATATGTGTGTGTGTTTATATATATGTGTGTGTGGATACACACACACACACACACACACACACACACACATATATTTTCCCTTGCATATAAGATGACTCTTTAACCCAGGAAAATCTTCTCAAAAGTCAGGGGTCGTCTTATATGCCAGGTGTCATCTTATAGGGCGAGTATATTCCAAACTCAATATTTTAACTGGAAAACTTAGGGGTCGTCTTATATGCCCAGTCGTCTTATATGTCGGAAAAAAATATGGTGTGTATGTGTGTGTGTGTGTGTGTGTGTGTATACATATATATGTATGTGTATATATGTGTGTGTATATATACACATACATATAAATATGTATGTATACACACACACACACACACATATATGACATGTATGTATATACACACACTCTGTTTGATTGGCTAAGTCAAAACCTTTCATAGTGCCGAGACCAGTTTGGCTCAGTGGATAGAGTGTTGGCCTGCGGACTGAAAGGCCCCAGGTTCGATTCTGGTCGGGGGCATGTACCTTGCTTGCGGGCACATCTCCAGTGTCGGTGTGCAGGAGGCGGCTGATAGATGTCTCTCTCTCATCGATGTTTCTGACTTTCTGTCTCTCTCCCTTCCTCTCTGTAAGAAAATCAATAAAATATATTTAAACAAACAAACAAAAAAAAAAACCTTTCATAGTTACCGAAGCCAAGATCTTCTTGCCAGTCTATGCTGTGGAGACCTGTTAATTTTCCTTGAAATTATGTTAACACTTACTTCCCAGCTTACAGACAAGGTGTGAATTGAAATGTGAATGTAAGGTGTTCGGATCCCATAGTTTTGAATGACCTTTAGAGTGTAAAACTGCCCACGCGGCCACTCCTAGGCAAACAGCCCTTTTGGTCTGTGTCCAAATGTGTCATCATTTCTTGGGTTTGTGATACATTATTAGGTTTTATTGTTCGGAAGATGGTTTTCCAATGGCCCTCCATGCAGAATCTCTTGGGCCTCCAGACTAACTTCTCCCGCAAGTGCTGGCTGTTCAAGGTGGTTCTGCATTAGCCCCTGAGGAGTCTCTTCTCCCACTGCCGTGGCCTGTGGGAGCTGGCACATCACGTGGCTGGTGTTTCTCAGCGACCTGCAGAGATGCCCTCCGCCTCGGGGAGCGGCACTTTTGGGGGGTGACGTTTCTATCTGGGACGATGAGGGGAAAGGCAATTAAGGCTAATGGTTATGCTGTGTGTTCTGGAGGGACCCTCAGTTTATAGGGATGGTGGGGGGTGGTGGTGAGGGAGGAGAAAGAGCTGGTTTCTGAACAGAGGCGGGGGCAGGTGCCTTTCTCCACGGAGCTTGCGGGAAGCACGTGCTTGTTTTCACATCAGTTTCCTAACACTCGTGTTTCTCCAACTCACATAAGCACAGCAAGTCAACACGGAGCGCGCTCCTGGGAGCATCTGTCATCTGCGATGCAAACACGAGTCTTCATTGTGCATCCGTCTATTTAGCCACAAATAGAAACGTTTCTCCTGCCTCGAGGTTTAACTAGAATGTTCTTGGCAAAGGAGGTGCTCCAAGCCAGTGGGTGCTGGAAAGAAAACACTCAGGCAGGATTCTAATCAGCCCCCGGTTTTTCACAGCAAGTAACTCACCATGGCGATTAAAAGGACACGGTTCCTGAAACCGGTGTGGCTCAGTGGATAGAGCATGGGCCTGTGGACTGAAAGGTCCCAGGATCGATTCCGGTCAGGGGCATGTATCCTGGTTGTGGGGACATCCCCAGTAGGGGGCGTGCAGGAGGCGGCTGATTGATGTCTCTCTCTCATCGATGTTTCTAACTCACTATCCCTCTCCCTTCCTCTCTGTAAAAAAAGCAATAATATACAGTGTACCTTGAGATACGAGTGCCCTAACATATGAGATTTTTTGAAATATGAGCCGTCGAGCAAGTGATTTTTGCTTTGAAATATGAGCAACAGTTGAGATACGAGTAATCGTGGGGGATCAGCCGGCTGCACACGACCCACCAGTTTACCGCGACTCCAGCGTCTCATAGTTTCCCACGCCTCATGGTTATGGAACAAATTAAACTCGTATCTCGAGGTACCACTGTATATATATTTTTTAATAAAAGGAGATGGTTGTTAGGTAAGGGCTGAGTGGAATCTTTTTTTATTGTCAATACTTTCCCCATCTGCTATGTTTCTGTATTTTTTGGGTCTTTGCTTGTTTCAGGCATTCTCAATTGAAAACCATTTTTGTCTTGATATATCAAAATTTTTTGTCTATTTCACTTTTATATAATTTTTTTGGGGGGGATTAGCTTATGTAATTATGAAATAATGTATAAATGAAGAATGAGTTTATTTTTGGCATTTTAAAAGTGAATCATTAAATTCATTGTGCTTTGGCTGGTCAGTGCTTAAAAATGTGCCTTTATTTCTTCTAGTTAGGTGACACGTCAAATGTATTCTTGTAAAAATCATATAATACAGAGGGATGCAGTGTGAAAACCTCCCCGTATCCCCAACTTCTCTCCCTGGGATTAACCCCTTTAAACAATATGCTGTATAGCCGACCTGAGTCTTCCTTTGCATGTCAGTTTGTGGATATATACACATACATAGTTTTAAAAGTACATCAGAGCAGCCTAAACATGTCTTCACTTTCTTTTTCTCACTTCATAATATGTTAGGATTTTCCCAGGTCATTACAAGGTTTCCCACTGTCCTTTCATTAGCTCCATTATAACACGGTCCTGAGAGAATCAGTGCCACACTATCCATTTCCTATTGCGGGACTATTATATTGTACTAGAGGCCCAGTGCATGGATTTGTGCACTGGCGGGATCCCTCTGCCTGTCTTGTGGGGACTGGCTGAAACTGGCTCTCTGACACCCCCCATGGGGTCCTGGTTTGCAAGAGGGCAGTTTTCAGGTGACGGAGCCTGGATTGGGGCTCCCTCCTCTGTGGTTCTGGGTGCAACACCCGAGAAACGCAGCTGCCGAGTCACTGCAGCTCAGCACTGCCCGTGTTGAACATCTGCCCCCTCATCGTCAGTGTGTGTCATAGCTACTGGTCAGATGGTCGAATGGTGGGACAGTCGCTTAGGATTTTATATATATAGATTATGTTTTATTTTCTTGTTGTCATTTATTTGTTCATACGAAGCTGTGGTTTGTAGTTAGACTCGTTGGGCAAAAGGGATGGATATTTAGCATTTGAATACCATCACTGAATTGCCTGCTTAAAATTGGCCGCATCAATTTTCGTGTCCAGTGCCACAAAGATTACAATGTTTTCTCCTAAACTCTAGAAATCAGAGATATTTAAAATGTTGCCCGTCTAGTGGTGAAAAATATTTTTCTGTGTTTGAATGGGCATTACCCAAAATACAGTTGAAGCTGAAAATTTTTTCCATGTGTTTATTAGCCATTTGCATTTCGTGGGGGTCTGATTTCCTGCCTCCTTGTTTTGTTGTTTATTCTGTTGGGTCTTGATGAACATTTTCCAGTGCCCATGGCATGATCTGGGCCCAGGTATTGTTCTATTTTTTTAAGTGACCATTAAGAGAGTATGTGTTTCTAATGGTGCTGAAGAAGTTTTCATAGATGAGACTGGGATTCATCTCTTCCTGGCAGACAGTCTTATTTTATTTAACAATCAAATTTATTTTATATTTCCTGTTAAATGTTAAAAAAATGCAGCAAGACCATGGCAGGTGGAGGGCTGGGTAAAGATTCCTAACTTATTGACAGATGGAAATGTGCAATACTTCTGTCCTTGGTGTGTGGCCTGAGAATCGTTCATGAGGCCTTACAGGTAGGTCTCAGGGATGTGAAAAGTCTAAGTGACTCTCGAAGTGCATGGCATTGTTATTTTGTGGGTATTGGTAGACTTTGGCCACTGTTAAATACTCTGGTCTCTCAAAAGTAATATACAATATGGAACATTTTTTAAAAATACAGAAAACTGGCAAGATGTGGAAAATTAATTGCTTAGATGATTACCACCCCCAAATAATATTTTCCCTTTAAGTAGGTTATATAGTTAGGAGCATATGAAATAGACCTTTTGTATCTTTTAAAAATTCTGTGTTATAAAATATGTTCCTAACAAAACCCTTGAGAAAGAACAGCAGTAGCCTGAAGTCATAAGCCAAGTTTGAGTTCCTTAAGGGACATCTAGATCTATTTTTGTTATTGATATTTAGTTGGAATTCATTGCCAACAAAAGGGTAACTCAATAGGAGAGATGACATTGACAGTTTTTGCTTTACATCACATTGTTCAAGGGATTAAAATTTTCCCCAGTTTAGAAATACCTATCTAGCTCTAGCCAGATCTTTTACTGATTAAAATAAAAATTTGTGTATATGAAATTCAAATAAAAAATGCATCATCTTTTCTTATTTTTGTGTGAAATAAATAGGTATTTTAAGAATTACAGAGATAAAACTTTAATGGTACAGTTACTAAACTTAATACTGTATTAAGGATTTTCATGGTTGCTAACAATTTCAAATGTACAATTGCAAAAAATATGTTTGTTCATATATTTAGAATATATAGTGTTGTTGCCCACAGTAGTCATCTGGATAATGGGCACCTCATTTCTTTTCTTGAAAAGAATGTCCTGAGTAGCCCGACTGGTTGAGCATTGACCTATGAACCAGGAAGTCATGTTTCGATTCCTGGTCAGAGCACATACCGAGGTTGAGGGCTCGATCCCCAGTGTGGGGTGCACAGGAGGCAGCCAATCAATGATTCTCTCTTCTCATCGATGTTTCTATCTCTCTATTCCTATCCCTTCTTCTCTAAAATCAATTAAAAATATATTTTAAAAAGAGTGCCCTAAGTAATGAAAATATTGTGAGACCAGAGGTCTTAGGTTTCGATACCACAAATGTGTGCTGGAAAAGTTTAGACTGACTGTAGGATTATGACAACTTCATTAAAAAATATGGCCAAAGCCTTCCTTCATGGTCTAGGGGAAAGGTGAATCTCTTTGGTCAAATGTCTATTTTCTATTTACATCATAGGTGGTTGAACAAGCTTGGATTATCTGTAACCCATCACGAATCCACTACAAAGGACGAAGGTATGTTCTATTTTAAAATTATGAAAATTTAGCAAGAAAATTAGACTAGGATGAAATACGATGAGAAAGCCATGTCAAGTTCTATGCACTGGCTCGTCCTAATGAAACATACTTTGGCATTTAAAATGACCTGACAACATGCACAGACAATCGCACAGGCTCGCCGGCATGGGACTGAGCTTCCTCTGCTGGCTATGCATGCTGTTCACACATCACCCACTCGTTAGCAACTGGAGGCTTCAACGACATCTCCCACAATTGCCGAGGCAAATGTTTCATCGCCTCACTGACTGGATTCTTATTCACAGGCATCATCTCATCGTGATCTAGACAGATAACTTTCATCCCACTGTTTCCGTTCTGATATTTTAATATTTCCACCAGATGTGTGAGCGAGTAATCACCCTAAATGTGTATCAGGAACCTGAAGGTCAGATTCGGACACAGGCCTACTCTCAGTGTTTTAGCCCGGTCTGTAGCTTTCAGCGTAAACAGCTACAGGTTTCTGATTCTTCTTAATGATGCAGGTGTTCCTTAAAATGGAAAAGAAAAGGCGTTAGTTTCCAGGGTCGCTGAGCTGATGCTATTCTGAGATGCTCAAACCACATAAAACTTGGGAATTGGAACTAGAGAGTTATATCTTTGGATAACATAATCAAACAATCTTAATTTAGAAATAGAAAAGTGGCAACTGGGCTTAAAACAATAGAGAGATACATTATAATACTGTGAAATCAATGGGCTAACATTCTCCCTGGTCCTGTTACCCATAAAATAAATGGTTCTAGTTTTAAAGTCAGAGGGAAGTCAGGGAGTGTAGGTGGGTGGGAAGAGATCAAATAAAGAACTTATATCCATACATGCATGACCCATGGACGCAGACAATAGGGTGGTGAAGGCCTGGGGTGGGGTCAGGGCAGCTGGGTTAGAAAAAGTCAATCAGGGGAAAGGGGGACATATGTAATACTTTCCACAATAAAGATTTAAAAAAAATAAAGCACATTGATATGTTGAAAAAAATCCTATCTAATAAAAGAGTAATATGCAAATTGACCATACCTCTGCTACACCTTCAAGCCATGCCCATCAGTCAATCAGGAGCAAGTATGCAAATTAACCCAACCAAGATGTCTACGGCCACAGAGAGAACAGGAGGGAGGCTTGGGTTGCCCCTGGCAATGGAGGAAGCCAAGCTTTCCATATACCCTGGCCAGCCTTGGCCTTCACTTAAGGCTACAAAGTTTCAATTATAGAAGATTAATAAATTCCAACAGAAATGGCTGCTGCCACAGAACGAGCAGAAGGCTTAGCTCCACTCCAGGCTACAAAGTTTCAATTGTAGAAAATAAATAAATCCCAGATACCAGGGCCTCCTCTTGGGTCACCAGGGGTTTAGTGGGGCAGCATGTGACTGATTTGCAAATCACCACAGCACCCATCCCATGCCCCAAGGGAACCCCCACCTTGATCCAGGCCACCTTTCAAGGCAAACCAGCTGGCCCCTACCCGTGTACCAGGCCTCTATCCTATCTAATAAAAGAGTAATATGCAGATTAACCATCACTCCAACACAAGATGACTGCCCCAATGTGGGCACAAGATGGCCACCACAACATGACCAGCAGGGGAGGGCAGTTGGGAGGGTAACCGGGCCTGCAGGGAAGGGCAGTTAGAGGTAACCAGGCTAGCAAGGGAGCAGTTAGGCATCAATCAAGCTGGTAGGGGCGTGGTTAGGGATGATCAGGCTGGTAGGCAGAATCAGTTAGGGACAATCAGGAAGGCAGGAAGGCCAGTAAGTAATTGGGAGCCAGTAGTCCTGGATTGTGAGAGGTCAGTTGGACATCCCTCAAGAGGTCCCAGATTGGAGAGGGTGCAGACTGGGCTGAAGGATACACCCTCCCCATCCCCCCATCCCTGTGCACAAATTTCATGCACCAGGCCCTCTAGTAACTACATAAAAGCCTCTCCTTATCCTGGTATGTAAGGCCTTCCATGATATGGCCTCAAGGAACCTTTCCGTTTCTTTTTCCAGCATCTTTTAGGGACTTCATATAGTTGCACCGGTGGCCTGCTACTAACATCACTCGTGGCGCCATTGATGGTTTACTTATTCTTTCGATTTCAGCTCATTACGGTTCCTGGGATCAGAATGAATCACTATTGATTTTACGCTCTCTTGATCTATGGAGAATTATTTTATTTTGCCTGAGCCTACCTATGGGGATCCTCTTCCTGTGGGTTGGACACACCTTGAGGGCAGAAACCCTGATGTGGCCACTTTCCCTCCTCTCCTGTAACCCCCTTGCACCCAATAGCTCACTAGACGAGCACTTTCTGAATTGGGTTGAATTGCAATAGCCAGAAGGACAGACCTTTGCTTGTGCATTATGGGTAAGGGGTAATGGCATGGGAGCATTAAAGCATTTTCATTTTTGTTACAGAATGCTACAGTGAGAGTGAACAGGAAGATCCAGAAATAGCTGTGGAGACAGCACCACCTCCCAGCTCTTTGGAGACTCCGTGCCCCTTGGTATGTACCCACATAATGAGCCTGCTGTTCATTGATCAAATGCATGGATGTGATGGCCTCCAGTTGCGTAGAAATGACCTTGACTGACACATTTTTCGAACTGGCTAAATTAAGATACTGGCCAAAGAACAAGTACACTTCGGAGGGTGCTGATTTAGAGCCTTCTCCATAGCAACCCAGGCGTCTGACAAACTTGGAGGACTTGTGCGTGACCCACACATGTGTCATCCTCAGAGGATTCTCCGTTAACGCAGAGGGCTTCTTGGTGATCGGCCAGTGCTTGCCTAGACTCATTTTATAACATTTATTTATAGCCTGTCTCTTCTCCGAGAGAACTGAAAGGGCCGTGCCTAGGTGCATGTGCCCCGATGTGAAATGAATGAAAAGGGGATAAAGATACCAGCGTTAAGAGAAAACTAGAGTCAGAAAGCCAGCGGGACGCCAGGAGTGGGTTTAAGGCATTAAATCTGCACGTGGAATGATTCTGTATATTCACGGGAGAAAAGTGCAGGTTTGAGTCTAAGCTTTGAAAGTATCCAGTGTAAGTTCGATTTATGAATGGATTTTGCCAAGTCCTGGATTTAAGGTGTTAAAGATCAATTAAATAATAACCTCTCCTGTTTTATTTACCCTCTGCCAGTGCAGGATTATGATCACTTTTCAAATTTATTTGGCCAGCAGCCAAACCATAAGTAAATATTTACTGAATGAAGATTTAAAAAAAAAATATATCTATTAAATAGGATTAGCCAAAACTAAATGAGATATAAATAAAATTAAATTTTGAATATGGTAAATTTTTTACCAGTGTTTGAACCAGTCTTGCAATCTATCCTTGCTTCATACATTCATAGCTTTTTGTTAACCTAGCCTTCTTTTGAAAACAGTCTCTGAATTGTGAAAGATCTATTATTGTATCTATATCCAACTTAATGATATCTCCAGATCAGAGGGTCTCTTAGCTCTTCACAAGGTTCTTATTTGATTACCCGTCATTGCTCCCAAAGAAGCTGAGGAGGTCTGGAATAGAGGTTCCTTGTTGATTTAATAGAGAAGAGTATGTTTCAGTTGAATTTCTCTCTCTTTTTATTCCCTTTCTCCTCCTATTTTAACCGGTAACATAAAAGGCTTGGTTATTTCTCTCTCCTTGTCTTCCTGAAATCCCTTCTCTTTCCTTTGGTGCCTTATATATGACTCTTGTATGATTTATTTTAGCTCTAAAATACAGTGATGTTCATGTTTTTTAATGGCAAATTAGTGTCATAGATTAGAAGCATTACAGGTACCCAGGACTTTACTTGGTGAAAGTAATTGCAACCAATGATCATCCTAGATCAGTGGTTCTCAACCTGTGGGTCGCGACCCCTTTGGGGGTCGAAGGACCCTTTCACAGGGGTCGCCTAAGACCATTGGGAAACACCTATTTCTCATGGTCTTAGGAACCAACACACCGCTCCTCGGTGTAGCAAAGTGTAGCAATGTAGTTTACTGTTGTCATATGGAAGACTGTTACCCATGCTACACCACGATTCAAGACAAAATTTCATTTATTTGTAATTAGAAATAAATGTTTCACAATATATAATTATATATTGTTTTTGTGATGAATCCCTATGCTTTAATGATGTTCAATTTGTAACAATGAAAACACATCCTGCATATCAGATATTTACATTACAGTTCATAACAGGAGCAAAATGACAGTTATAAAGTAGCAATGGAAATAATTTTATGGTTGGGGTCACCACCACATGAGGAGCTGTATTAAAGGGTCACAACATTAGGAAGGTTGAGAACCACTGTCCTAGATAAAGGGTCGTGATTCGGCTGCATTGTGCCATGACCGTGTCACATGCTGTTACAGGGAACGCTGTTTCAGAACACATAATTGAAGGGGTGCTTATGAGACCAGGAAGTATGTCATTGAAGTGGAAGGATTCTTTAGAATCTGGGGGTCATCACTCACATGTTACTTCTTCAAGTTCTATGTTGAGCATTTCCTGGAAGGCCATGAAGACCAACATTTATTTTCTGAAGAAATATGTTCGAAAGAGATAAATATTGAAGAGCTAGATTTTCTTTTTCTGAGAAATGGATTATGTTCCTCATTCCTGCATATTCCCCAGGCAGATTTTGTTTTTTTGTTTCTTCTTGTTTCTGAAAAACAGACATGTAAGACACTTGGTTAACATAACATTTCAGCTTTTTATTTAAACAGATGAAATTAAAAAAAAAATCATAGCGACTTGTTCCAGAGTGTGACTCAAGTTGTTGTTTTGGCTCAATCTGGCGTAGTCTAGCTTTGATGGAGCTGTGCAAGCGTGGGTGAAAACAGTATCAGCCCCTCCACTCAGCTCTTGCTTTTTTTTTTTTTAAATATATTTTATTGATTTTTACAGAGAAGAGGAGAGAGGGATAGAAAGTTAGAAACATCTGTGAGAGAGAGACATTGATCAGCTGACTCCTGTACACCCCCTACTGGAGATGTGCCCACAACCAAGGTACGTGCCCTTGACCAGAATCGAATCTGGGACCCTTCAGTCCTCAGGCTGATGCTCTATCCACTGAACCAAACCGGTTTCGGCTGAACAAAACTCTTGAAGGGCGAGAGTCAGCCAGGTGGAGTTTTCAGAGACTGATTTCACAAGAGGAAGGCTATGTTAACAAACTAGAGTTTACTTGACCTTTTGATATGTGTCATATATAAAATAATTCAAATGCTTGCCTAGAGACAGTTCAAGCATACAGGGCAGTTCAAGCCAAGATCTCCTGGGTGCACGGAGGATAATGCAAAGAAGCCAGTTGGTGGGAGCAGGTGACAAAGATGAGAGCAGTAGGAAATGATGGCCTGGTGGTGGCCATATCATGTGCAGCCTGCACTGCTGGGAGTTATTTAGGGAGCAAAAAGGGAACCCAGTTTGTTCCCATCTAAAACCCAATATTATAAATTACACAGTGATTTAAGAGCTATAAAAATCATTAAAAATGTAGCCTGCATCCCAGGTAGGGCAACAGTTGTTTGTATGGAAAATAATACAATAATGAATAAATAACAATACAAGAATAAACTGTGTTTTGCCTCCTGCAAACTGTAAGCCTACTTTTGCTCTGCCCTGTATTTTCCCTCGAAACTTCGTTTTTAAAAACCATTGCCCGAAAACGTGGGACCCATCAGTGAATAAAAAACTGCAAACTGGGCAGAGGAGTGAAGTGATCAGTTTCCATTCAGAAAGGACCATTCATTCGGGTTGTTGCATGGGTGAGACGGTGGGAGTCTATGTATAAAAGCAAAGAAATCTAGTGAGAGGCACCGTGGGCATTCAGAGAAGGGCGTGGGTGAGACATGGAACGGTCAGATTTTGCATATATTAAATGATCCTCCTGGGTCAGACACAGGGGAAAGGGAGAATATAAATGCTGATAATGCCGGCTGCAGATCATCTTTCACCTGGCAGTCACCTATGTGGCTGCTTTGCACAGGGACAATTCCTTGATATCCAAATGATATCAAAAAGGAAATCAGCTGCAAGAGATAAGTAAAGATCAGACCTGCGCACTGTGGCCCATGGGACAGAGGCAGAGAAGGAAGTCTCTTAAACCCAGGAAGTGGTGGAATCAGTTTTGGAAATGGAGATGCAGTCCTAGCCGGATCAATCTTGCACAGCGGTTTACTAAAGTTCCCTTGATCTTGGGATATGTGTAGTGTATGAAATAATTCAAATGCTTGCAAGGGAGATAGATGTAAAAGGATGATCAGTGATGACATATTGAAGAAGAGGAAAATCGCGTGCTTTCTCTTTAAGATGCAAAAAAAAAAAAGTATCATAAACTCTCATTTCACTGATTTTCAGACCCTTCTGAAATGGGCTCTGACATTTTTGGTTCTGGCTTGAGCAGCTCGTCTTCTCAGCCTGCTCTCTGGCAGTCAGTCCCAGCACGTGCTGGCTGTCCCTCAGCCTGTCTGGTGTCTTCCATTCCCCTGCCATCCCCGGTTTGGGACCACATTAGCTGTTGCCTGGGGTATGGAAATAGCAGGCTATTTTTCTTTCTCGGTCTCTCATCTCTCCTCTTAAAATCCACATGCAAATTAGTCTTTCTAAAGTGCAGTCCCATAATATGGATTCACCCAGTGAGGCCTGTCCATCAACCGCTTAGCACATTAATTCTGGGCTCATTGGGTGGATAGTTAAGGTGTTGGGCTTCCTTTAAGCCAGCAGTGCTGTCTTCATGCTGATTTCTCATTGTCATCACCTCAATGGACTGCCGGTTGTTTTCCCAAAAACTTTCCAGACTTTCCTGCTCTCGCAGCCTGGAATTACAAAGTTTCTCCACTTGCAGGAACCTCTTACTCCTACCCTAATTCCACTTTCTAGATATCTTTAAAAAAAATAAATATATATACATATATATACATATATATATATATATATATATATATTATTGATTTCTTACAGAGAGGAAGGGAGAGGGATATAGAGAAACATTGATGAGAGAGAGACATTGATCAGCCGCCTCCTGCACGCCCCACTGTGGAGATGTGCCCGCAAGCAAGGTATATGCCCCCAACCGGAATCGAACCTGTGACTTTTCAGTCCGCAGGCCGACGCTCTATCCACTGAGCCAAACCAGTCTCTGCTCAAGTGGCTTTTTGAAGGTCATGGTTACTAAGGATTGGATTGAGGAGGGAGTCTTTTGCCACTTTATTGCCCAAGGTCATGCAGAAGGTCAGTGAGAGAGTAGGGAGTATACTATACCCAGGTCTTTAGCTTTTTCGGTAATGTTACCAGCATATGATAGAAATACAAACAATACTTTTAGGGCCAATGAGCAATTGACTGTTTTTTTTTGTTGTTTGTTTGTTTTGTTTTTTATTGATATAGCAAATGAAAGGGAAAAAGGCTGTATACATTCCTCTTTTATCTCATTTGGTTTTATTATGTTTAGTGTTAAATTATTCCTGTATCTTCCATTTTTTAATATGATTTGACTAATATTGCTTAAAATTTATATGTTCACTCACTTCTTTCTAATTACAAGATTTTGGTGGCCATTTGAAACTATTTTTCCCCATGTCAAACTGCATTTTAAAACAATTCAAAGGAACTGTAGCTAATCAGCATTCGAACTACATTTTGATGAATAAAAGTATCTTATACAGAAAATGGGGAAAAGAAATATTGAAATTTTAACTTAATTCATTAACATTACAATCTTTAAAATGTCTTTGAATCTCTCATTAAACATTAAAATGTTTAGCTCTAGCCAGTTTGGCTCAGTGGATAGAGTGTCGGCCTGAGGACCGAAGGGTCCTGGGTTCAATTCCACTCGAGGGCACTTCCCTTGGTTGCAGGCTCCTCCTCTATCCAGACAGGCCCTGGTCAGAGCATGTGCAGGGAGCAACTAATTGATGTGTTCCTCTCACACCGATATCTCTCTCTGTCTTTCTCTCTTCCACTCTCTAAAAACCAATGGAAAAATATCCCCAAGTGAGGATAAAAAACACCCACACACAACAAAAAATAAAACATTTAAATCCCAAATGTTCTCAAATCGGTGAAACCACATCCAACTGTTAACATCTAATAAATTAAATACTAATTTTGTTTGCGATTGTGAGAATGAGCATTTGCATTGCAGTCAGTACCTGTCATCCTTAGGATTAAGATAAATCACCCGTAGCAACTCGACAGAGAATCTCAGGGTCTCTTCCCTAGCAGGTGGACATCCCAGGCTGTTTTTCTTTACGCAGCTGGCTCTCCGGTCTGGTCTTGGGTGGGTTAGTTTGTGACCCACATGTCAGGCACAGATGCCACAGATGGAGATGCAAAAATGACTAAACACAGCCTGTTCCCCAGTAACTGGCCAGCAAAGATGAACACGTCAGCATCCGTTGACCCATAAAATGATCTTCCACTGGGGTGACAGAAGTGAGCCCCACACACCAGGCCAAGGTACCCGTGTTTGCCCTGACGCCCCCAGAGAAAGCTTCTGGGAGGAGCCTGCTCTGAACGGGTACTGGAAGGAAGGGCTCCTGTTAACACATAAGGGTGGACTGTCAGTCATCCTTTCTGCCTTCGTCTGATTCGCAGGGGGAACTTATGAGCGTAGTACACAGATGGTCCGCAGAAGGCAGGGAGCGGACAGTTTTTTTTGGTTTGACATGTAGCTGCAGTTAGGAACTACAGATTGTAGGAATAACGGGCCATGATTTAACACCACATGCCTATAGAGCATGTGGAATCCTCTGTAATGCTGCTGTGGGTTCGCTTTGATTTGTATTTTGTCAGTCTCTCTTCTAATGAAGACTCCCTCTGACTTGATACACATAATCTCTTCCTCCCCCTCCTCCTCCTCCTCCTCCTCCTCCTCCTCCTCCTTCTCTTCTTCCTCCTCCTCTTCCTCCTCTTCCTACTCCTTCTCCTCCTTTTCCTCTTCTTCCTCTTTTTTCTCCTCCTCCTCCTCCTCCTCTTTGATTTATTCTTTTCTCCATTTTAACCTCACATTTATCAATGCTGCTTGGTGCTGGAAAAAATGGAAAGCACTTGCCCTGTGTTTGAGGAGCACCACACACAGGAATTTCCGATGCTCTCTTCACGTCTTTCCTTCCTCCTCTGAGCACACTTTTGAGGTTCCTAGAGGCTGTGGAATGTGCGGCAGCAGGTGTGTGCAGTTTTTGGCTCAAATAACCATTCCGCTATCATCTAATTAGAGAAGCACCAGCAGGAGCAACAGAAACTGCGTGAGCTTCGTCTCTGCAGAAAAGGAAGCTGAACGCATGGGAGCCAAGCTTTCCCAAAATAGCTCACCATGGGGGAGGTGTCCACACTGGGCCAGAGCAGGTGGTTTTGTCATATTTCTTTTATAGATCCTGCCGGTGAGTAAACTATTCCCGGCATTTATTGGGATCGTTTGGCAATCGGTCATTCCTTTCTCCGGATAACTGGAGTTTTACTTCGTGAATTACAGGTCTTTCATCTCTCAGATTTTAAATGGTTGGAGTGATTGAAAGCAACTGGTTCCCAAGTTCATTGACATATTCCTGAATGGAAAGTTTTCATGTCTTCCTCAATAGATTATGAAGAAGATGTGTGTGATGTGTCAGTATCTTTTTTTTAAAATATATTTTTTATTGATTTTTTACAGAGAGGAAGGGAGAGGGATAGAAAGTCAGAAACATCGATGAGAGAGAGACATCGATCAGCTGCCTCCTGCATGCCCCACACTGGAGATGTGCCTGTAAGCAAGGCACATGCAACGACCGGAATAGAACCTGGGACCTTTCAGTCTGCAGGCTGATGCTCTATCCACTGAGCCAAACCAGTCTTGGAATGAGTCAGTATCTTAACTAGATAATGTCATGCTACTAAAAAGTGGCTTTATTGATTATTTGATGATCCATGTCAGTATGCAGGCAACTGGGCACATCCTGGCCCAAAAAACAGGCTTTCCCCATGAGAACTCAGAGCTTAGAACTTGTAAAATTCTTGGGACAGTGTTGGTGTGGAACAGAGTCAACCATTCTGAGGTAGTTGCAGTGATTCTGAGGTCTTCTGAGTAAAGATCCCAGTTTACTTTTTGGCTTCTTCCTTCTAACCATTTCTTCCTCTCACTTCTTTGGAGTTTTGAATGTTTCCAATGGATGGGAATTTTCCCTAGGATGACATAACAAACCTGATCCTGCCATTGGAGATATAGGCTGATCCACAGACCACTGGCGCCTGGATTTATGGATCTTACTGATGGATAAAATTAAACACAGAAGGACAACATGTAGCGATGAGATCTTTATGTTGATGACTATAGATAAGAAAAAAAGCTAACATACACCATCACCGTTTTCTAAATATACAGGGCATCCCCCCAAAAATGTTTACACACTTCATAGCTGATAAGCTCAGGTGATGCTTCTTTCTTTTCAGATGGGACTCACTGGAGTGAATACTTATTCAAAGTGTGCATACATTTTGGGGGACACCCTATATTTTAACATCAAAATGTAACATGGATAAACTCTCAGAGTAAGTGCAGTGTTTGCACAGGAGAGGACAGCTGGTGATGTCGCATTGATGTTTTCTCCATGACCGTGAACATTTCACCGGGATGGTCATTCAGCCCTGGACTGTGTGTTAGGAGACCTCCATCATCAACCCAGGTCACCTAGTCTGTGGGGCAGTTTCTGGTTTCTCCGTAATGAATTAGGAGCCTGCAAATATATATCCTTGTCTTCTTTGGCACAAGTTCATTATTAAAGTTTTTAAAGTATTGAAGAGCAAACGCAGTAACATTATTTCACCTAACGATGCAGCTATGAGGTGATCCTGGTCACGTGCTAAGGAATGTGTAAAAGATCCTTGAGGACTGATCAGTAGAAGTGCTCTGGCCACATTACCGGCCGTCACTCAGTTCATATTTTTTTGCTTCCTCTCTGGCTCCAGTTTGTGCTTTCCTTTCTGACTCACGTGTCTCAAGAGGCTTTGCTCATTTTAGTGATAGATTGCAATCTCCTTTTTGCTCAAAGAGCCCTTCAGTATTCCACAGAATTCCCCAAATCGGCCTGCTAAGTTTCTGGAGAACATTGAAGAATAAGGTAAATCATGATAGGGATTTTCTTTTTTTCAGATCCTTGAGCAGTGAATTGCAAATTATATAAACCAGTTTTTAGAAAATAGCATCGCCGAAACTGGTTTGGCTCAGTGGATAGAGTGTCAGCCTGGGAACTGAAGGGTCCCAGGTTCGATTCCGGTCAAGGGCATGTATCTGGTTGCGGGCACATTCCCAGTAGGGGGCGTGCAGGAGGCGGCTTATCGATGTTTCTCTCTCATCGATGTTTCTGGCTTTCTATCTCTCCCTTCCTCTCTGTGAAAAATCAATAAAATATATTTAAAAGAAAAAGAAAAAAAATGGCATCAGAATGCCTGTCATATGGATATAAGTATTACATGTTATCCGGATTATTGACCACTTTTTGAAACCGTGGATTGCCTTCACTGAATATTAAAAGTAGAGGATGCTTATTTAATCACTTATTATTTTTTTTCAATTTCATGTGTGCACACTAGGCATCAGAGCAGGCATCTTCATCCTCCTCCAGCCTGAGTGAAACCCCGGGCTCTTTCTCGTCCCTGGAAAACGCCGCAAAGACAGCCGGCACTTTGCCCGCCTCCCTTTCCCGGGAAAGACAGTCCTTGACCGACAGGCACAGCTCGCCTGCGGCTGCAGAGGTGGGACCATCCATAGCCATCGCCGTGGAGATTCACCCGCCGGGACCCCCGGAGGCCAGCAGTCACACAGCCCCGGAGAACAGTGTGGCCGCATCAGAAAGCGGAGTTTTGAACTCTTTAGCTGGTGGCGACCCGTCTTCATTGGGTAGCAACCTGGCCCATCTTACTGTCCCGGACAAGCCTACGGCATCCAAGACGATGGACAGAGGTAAACTCACAAATCTCTTCTTTTTCTTTAGGGAAGGAAGGTTGGGGGTGGGTGCAGATTTCTGGCGTTAATTTGTTCTAAGAGTGTTTGAAGTCATGAATGATGATGATTCGGTCATTAAACAGCCTGGTGGGTAAAGCCAAGGGGCTACGTATTTCTTTTTCTTAAAAAAAAAAAAAAAATTATTTATTTTTTTTACAGGGAGAGGGATAGAGAGTTAGAAACTTTGATGAGAGAGAGACATCGATCAGCTGCTCCCTGCACGCCCCTTACTGGGGATGTGCCTGCAACCAGGTACATGCCCTTGGCTGGAATCGAACCTGGGACCTTTCAGTTCGCAGGCCGACGCTCTGTCTGATGAGCCAAACCGGTTTCAGCCAAAGGGGCTACTTCTTTAGAGGAGTTTCCATGTTTCAAACCCCAGCTTCGAGGCCATTCATTATTCTCTGTAAGTGTCACTAACCAAATGTCTACAGTTGACCATAAGACAGATGATCATAAAATAATATGTTTTTCGCCAGTCTGAGGAAAGGCATGATATTTTCTTGGGTCCCATGTTCTATGCTCTAAAGCTTGCAGGAAATAGATTAGGGCTTTATGGGCTGGTATTTATAGCATTACTTCCTTGTTTCCATGTAAACTTAGAGCAACTACCTCCTCTGGACCACGGCCACAGGCAAAGTTTGGGCCAGCTAGTGGTTCCTGAAGGCACCCATGTGGTTCACAGGAAGACAGACAATTTGCATACATGTTGGAGGGCAGCACTAGAACTTTTTAAAAATATATATATTTTATTGACTTTTTACAGAGAGGAAGGGAGAGGGATAGAGAGTTAGAAACATCAATGAGAGAGAGACATCCATCAGCCGCCTCCTATACGCCCTCTACTGGGGATGTGCCTGCAACCAAGATACATGCCCTTGACCGGAATCGAACCTGGGATCTTTCAGTCCTCAGGGCGACGCACTATCCACTGAGCCAAACCCGTTTCGGTGGCACTAGAACTTTTAAACACTACGGGGAGCACAGTTTATGCGTTTGAAAGTAAATAAGTCTTAGCAAAGGAAAGAGCTAATGTAATGTAGAAATTAACAATGTGGATCTCTTAATGCTCTGTGATAATAGGTATTTACCTTTGATTCAGTCTACCTTTTTTATTATTATGTTCAATCGTGGGGTGTCTTTTCTGATGGCTGTGTGCCTTATTCATTCTGGTGGAGAACAAGCTTATGTGAGCAATGAGGCAGTGACAGTTTTGGATTTTATGCTTTAAAATATATATTTGTATTGATTTCAGAGGGGAAGGAAGGGAAAGAAAGAGAGAGAGAGAGAGAGAGAGAGAGAGAGAGAGAGAGAAGCATCAATGATGAGAGAGAATCATTGATGGGCTGCCTCCTGCACATCCCACACTGGAGATTGAGCCTTCAACTCAGGCATGTGCCCTGACCAAGAATTGAACCGTGACCTCCTGGTTCATAGGTTGATGCTCAACCACTGAGCCACACTAGCTGAGCTGGCTTGTATTTTTTAATGTTCTGCTGAGAGAAAATTGACTGGCTACGTTCCCATGATGCTTCGATAGAGTGGCCTGACGACATAGGTGACAGTTCTCCTTTCCCTCCTAGCCTATCAGTGAGATTTTTGTGTTGTTTTTTTTTTTTAAGTTCACAAGTTGTTAGTGGTATTCTATTAAGTTAGTATTTGCTATCAGTGTAATTAAGGCCAAGGATTGCAGCTACAAACCCAGTTGTGTGTGTGTTGTATGCATTCTTTTTTTAAAAAATACATTTTATTGATATTTTACAGAGAGGAAGGGAGAGCGATAGAGTTAGAAACACCGATGAGAGAGAAACATGGATCAGCTGCCTCCTACATGCCCCCTAATGGGGATGTGCCTGCCACCAAGGTACATGCCCTTGATGGGTATCAAACCTGGGGCCTTTCAGGCCGCAGGCCAATGCTCTATCCACTGAGCCAAACCGGTTTTGGCTTGTGTGCATTCTTTTAAAGATCGTGAATTGTAATACTCTGGTTGGGACCTCATTCTTCAGCCATCACCATTGTCACCGCTTCCTGTGATGTTTCACACCGTTGACTCACCGGCCTGGCTTCTAATGGCATTTTCAGTGGTCACCCCTAATTTAGGCCAACCATCTCCTTTACATTAAAAAAGGTAGAATGCATGAAGTTATTGGCAAAATAGCTTCCTTCTAGAGGTGAATGAGGTGGAAGAGGGAAGAGAATAAAAGCCATGCCCTGAGGATGGAGAGGGGGCGAGTTTGGGCTGCAAGGCAGGAAAAACAGACTCTCGGTCTCCTCAGGTCTGCAAGGTGCTGTCAGGGAGAAGTACGGGCTTAATTTGTAGCTCCTCGCAGTTACACAACGAAGGCCAGCAGTGCGGTAAAGGGAGGTCGTTTTAGGTTCAGCCTCAGAAACTTCTTTTTAACACCGAGAAAGTCCAGAAGAGAGCGTGCTCTGCAGAATGTAATGCGTTCCTTGCCACCGAGAGCGTTTTCTCATTCTGAGACAACCACTTTCCCTGGCTGGTGGCTGCATACTGTTCCTTGTATTTGGTTTTACAAAGCAATCCCGAAGAGAGGAGTTAAGTATCTCCAACTCAATGGCCTGTGACTTGCTACTTAAGATCTTTCCAGACATAGGAGGGGTGAGACTAAAGAAAATAATAAAATGTGCCACATCTATTCTTTCCCTGCCCAAAACTCTTACTTTAATCATTGAGCCAGAAGTAGAACTAAAAATCTGCATACAAACACACACACACACACACACACACACACACACACAAACACACACACACCCAGGATGAGAATGGTTTCAAAAACAAAAGAGATGATAACATTTCATTTGCATTCTCTTCTAAGAGATAACCCTGCAGCTGGAATTGACTTTACAGTCAGAACATGAGAGTCATGGGAAGATGCGTGATGCTCTGACCCGTGTCTGAAGGTCACTCTTGGAACGCGTGTGCTGCACAGCCTGGCTGGACACAGCGGCTCTTTTATTCTAGGAAAAGGAGGAAGCCTTGTATTTTTAAATGCTGAGTTAAGCGCTGAGTGACCAACCAAGTCTGTCCGCTTCCTTAAACCACTTGCCATGAGAGTGCTCCGGCCAGGAGAGAGGAAGAGGAAATGAAAGTATTCTCCTCTCGCTGATTTGCTGGCAGTTGCCATATGTCACAGCATTTTTTTTGCGGATGATTTTTTTCCCCCTGCTACTGGGGGTTTGGTTAAATTCCCAGAAGAGCTCAACTACATAGAGGCATTGCTATGGAAACAGCAACCCGGTCTTTGCTTGTGCTTCTGATGACCTGCTCTTGAGTACCCAGATTGTGTAGTTTGCATGTTTTTAAACATGGGTGTGTGTTTGTGTGTTGGAGAAGGTGGCTTTTCATTTTTTGTGATTTTTAAAAATGATGTTTTACCTGCCAGTTAAAAAAAAATACATAAAAGCTCTGGAATTCCTGGGTCTGAAATATTGTGCAGGATATTTTCACGACAGGGATTGAAATTTCAACGTCCTCCATTTGGGATTTAAAATTAAGTCCCAGTCTCAAGATGCATTTGTTGGGAGTAAGAGGCTTTTATCCTAGAAAATAAAGAAGCTTCTTAAAGGTTAATAACGGAGTCCCGAAACAAGCAGACAGCGTGTATTATAGCCTTCCTCGTATTTAGACAACGAGAGAAATATTTTGCAGTTGGTATGCAATTAAAATTGTGATCGCTAGAATTCCACACCGAATTTAAATATCCTCTTAGACATCTCTCCCCTGCGGTGGAGGCCATTAAAATTGCACAAGGCTGATTACATCCTATTGCCTTAGCACATTGGGAGGTTCAGAGTTCCAGAACTGTCTAGATTCTTCCCCGAGTGTTTGTACAAAGCCCAGGGCAGAGAGGCGACGGGGCTTAATAGAATGTGCATCTCAGCTCAGTTTGACTCTGTGCTGTGTCTTTCCTTGGGGAGAGGTTATTTGGCCCCTGACTTATACCTGTGTGATGATGATGATACACATTGTGGTCTCAGTTTACGTTTTGCTAACAATGGGGAAACAGTTTCATTGTACTTACTGCACGGATTGAGTGACCATACCCTGGACGCTGAAAGCTAATGACCACTAATAAGACTAACACACCATTTACGCAAATATATTTTCAAGTCCAAGTACGGCCAGAATTAATCTGGGAATCATGTTGAATAAAAAACAGTTTTAATGAAAAGGCAAGCACACTAGAGCATGAGTGACATCCCAGGAAAGTGGCATAAATAAGCCATATTTTAGAAGTTTGCGAATTTTATTTTATTTTATTTTATTTTTACAATTTGAGTGCGAACAGTACGGATGACTCATTATTTTAGCCAGCTACTTCAGATGCTGCTGCAGGAATTTTGTGGCATGTCTGTTTAAGAAGTAAGAAGGTAATAAGAAAACGTTGAATCCCAAACTCCATCCAATTTGGTATTATTTTTATTACTTTTCTGAGTACCTTACATCTATTCAGGTACTTGGTATTAAAGGGAATACAAAGATGAGCAAGATACAATTGCTGGTATAAAACATTCTAACAGCTAATAGGGAGAGTGGGAGGAATAAGTCACATTTAACCGAAGAAAGGAGAGGAAAAGAGGTGTCACAGAGAGATACCAAGTACTTGAGAGATTTAAAAAGGAGCTGGGACTCAAAGCATAGAATGTGAAATCTAAGTGGGAGGTTCTGTGCATAGAGATAAAAGACATGGGAAGAGAGATGGAAAAGAAACTTAGATGATGTTGAATACTAGGCTAGTTGTTAGTTTATTTCAATAGGTAATAGATGACCATTTCTACCCAGGTTCATCTTGTGATTGAACTATGCTTTATAAAAAACTAGAGGCTTGGTGCACGACATTTGTGCACTAGGGGAAGGGGGATCCCTCAGCCTGGCCTGTGCCCTCTTGCAGTTTAGGACCTATTGGGGGATGTTCGCCTGCCAGCTTAGGCCCGATGTCCCCTGGGGATCAGGCCTAAGCTGGCAGTCAGACATCCCTCTTGCAGTCTGAGACTCTCAAAGTCTGGGACCCCTTGATCCTTACTGCCTGCCTGCAGCATAGGTGGGAAAAGACTCCCGCCACCGCTGCTGTGCTCACCAGCCATGAGGCTTCTGGCTGAGCAGCACTCCCTGCTAGGGGAGCACACTGGCCACCAGGGGGCAGCTCCTGCGCTGAGTGTCTGCCCCCTGGTGGTCAGTGCACATCATAGCCACCAGTCATTCTGCTGTTCAGTTGATTTGCATATTAGGGTTTTATTATATAGGGTTAGGTCAGCTTTAGAAAATGGGGTAGAAGAGAATAAGAGGAGACTTATTCTCTTAGCTTCTGTAGTAGCTGAGGTGGCTGTGGAAATAGAGGAAGTGAAGGTGATCCATGAGGAGTTCCTCAGCATGCCTATCAAGGTGAAGGCTGATCTTGGCCTTGTATCTCTGTTACTTAATCTAGTCCCTAAAAAATTTCCCAGTAATCCTACTTTTTAAAAAAATATATATTTTATTGATTTTTTTACAGAGAGGAAGGGAGAGGGATAAAGAGCTAGAAATATTGATGAGAGAGAAACATTGATCAGCTGCCTCCTGCACGCCCCCCACTGGGGATGTGCCCGCAACCAAGGTACATGCCCTTGACTGGAATTGAATCTGGGACCTTTCAGTCCGTAGGCTGATGCTCTATCCACTGAGCCAAACCAGTCTTGGCATGATCCTACTTTTTGAACTATGCTCTTCAAATGGGAATACATGTTTACGTTTGGGAAAGTCTTGGCTCTATCATTGTTGGCACTGGTCTCAGGGACAGGTGACCCACCACTTGCTTTCTCAGCTCCACGAATGTCTTTGTGAGATCCTCCCTGAGAAAGAGGAATTTGCTTATTTTCATTGCTTTATAGCACTCAATTGTTTTCATATACCACAAGAAATTGATCTGTTGCAGAATTTTTTTTTTTGTTTTTTATATATTTTTATTGATTTCAGAGAGGAAGGGAGAGAGAAACAGAAACATCAATGGTAAGAGAATCATTGATCGGCTGCCTCTTGCACACCCCTTACTGGTCTTTCTAAAGAGTGTTTGGGACACTGTCGGCCATTTTAACTTCCATATATGTTTCTTGCCTTGGGTTGGCCATGTAGTACAATGCTGACAGACAGGGTGGTTGCAGGCATTTTTGTGGTGTGCCTGATCTCCAAGGGAAAGACTTCTCCACTACCACAAACTTAAAAATACTTTATTCACACTTCTGTTCTATGGATGAAGACACCGGGGCTTAAAGTGGCTAAGTAAACTGTTGAAAGTGGTCATGCCCCTAGAACGTGTGAGAATTGCGTTTGGGATGCAGTTTTGTTTGACTGCAGAGCTTGAGATTTTAACCACATGATGAAGAATACAGTGTAGGCTGGATCCATACACAACCAGCTGGATCCAGTTTTAAGTGAAAATTAATGGCAAATTCTTGTAACCACATTCAGGGCCACTGTCGTGCGTTTGAAATCAGTTAAACATGAAAACAATATGAAAACCATCTTGAGTTCATGAAATAGAAATATTTGTTTATATTTTTTCCAGTGCCCTAGAGAGACTAGAAGATGTTGGCAGATTTGGTGTTTCTATAAACACGCTCACAAAAGGGGGAAAATAGAGAACCTGATTCTTGTTGGGTTAAGAAAAAAAAAAGAATAATTCTGCATAAGTAATCAGCAAGACCCCGGGTTGGGTTAGATGTGATGTGAGCCAAGCCACATGTATGACCAGAACAATTTCCTTCCTGTTTTATAACTCCCAGCGAAACAGTGCAGGTCACCGAATGATAGAAACAGAAGTGACTAAATACAGATACCACCTATCGATGGGGTGCATTCTGGGAAATGCGTTGTTAGGCGATTTTACCGTGATGCAAACATCAGAGAGTCCGCTCACACAAATCTAAGTGTATTGTATGTGCTATCCTTTTACATGACTGACATCCCTGTAGGTTTCTTTACACCTGCATCACCACAAACACATGAGTAACTGTACTGTCTGAAGCAGAGTGGGCTGGGGAGGCGGAGAAAGGAATCGGAGAATTCAATGGCATTCTGGCTTATGAGGCTCTAGTTGGGGCCTCTTAGATGTTTGGATCTTTTATCCAAGTGTCATGATACGTTTTTGGAGAAATGGAAGCTGGGGGTATTAGGGTGTGGTTTACATTTTTTTTTAAAAAAATATTTTATTGATTTTTTACAGAGAGGAAGGGAGATAGATAGAAAGTCAGAAACATCGATGAGAGAGAGACGTCCATCAGCCGCCTCCTGCACACCCCACAGTGGAGATGTGTGCGCAAACAAGGTACATGCCCCCGACTGGAATTGAACCCGGGACCTTTCAGTCTGCAAGCCAACGCTCTATCCACTGAGCCAAACAGGTCTTGGCATGGTTTACATTTTTAAAAAATATATTTTTATTGATTTCAAAGAGGAAGGGAAAGGGAGAGAGATAGAAACATCAATGATGAGAGAGAATCATGGATTGGCTGTCTTTGGCACACCCCTACTGGAGATTGAGTCTGCAACCCCAGATGTGTCCTGACCGGGAATTGAACTGTGACCTTCTGGTTCATAGGTCAATGCTCACTTTGAAGAGATGACTTCACTCTATGGAAAGTGGATATTAGGAAGCTAACATAGACCATGTAGCTATTGAAATGGGCCAACAGTCGAATAATGTTGGTTGGATTAAGATGGTAGAATTTGTATCCTTGGTTTTAGGCTATTTCCCCAGCTATTTCCCTCATTTATTTCCCATTCAATCTCCACCTCATAAAGATATTGTAAAAATGAAAACCTGCTCACATGCCTTTTTAATAGGGATGCCAGTATTTTTTGTTTTCTTAGGATGTAGGCAAATACAGAAGTTTTATGACTTCATTACACA
>PVJN01009967.1:0-58997 GCA_004026805.1 Lasiurus borealis
AAGGATTTTGGAATTGAAGACTGAAAGCCTGAGCCATCCATTGTAGGCTTTTGAGCTAAAAGAGCATAAGAAGTCAATAAGATGCCCACAAGTCCCTGCAGAAGATGGATATGACAGAGAGCTGACTTAGAGGGGGATGGAGAAACAGGCACGGAAAGGGGAAGACAGAACAAGGAGGCCTCCTTCTTGACCTCAGGGTCAGAAGTTCAACTCCACTTACTAACTCTTCTCAGATTCCACAGGATCACAGTATTTTTCAGTGAATATAATCTCCCTCTTTAGTTGAGCTTTTTGAACATGTTAATTTTCTTACAACTATGATTCACTCCTAGAAAAAAAAAACTGGCATAATGTTTATATTAACGTTTGACTTCATTAATGTCAGTGATAGTACTGTATCCACCAAAAACTTAAGCAGATTATCATGTGTGTAAAGACTAAGATAAAGAAAGCTAGTCTTTTTGCCTAGGAGGCTTTGCAAACAAGTCCTCAATCACTTTCTTGCCGATGTCTGGATGGAGAATTTTTAGCCTTTTTGACTGTACCCGCCCATAACAAATGGCTTTCTGCCGTGGTCTCACAGTGTTGTCAGCAGCAGGTTCATTTTTAGAACAAAGAAACTGGCTCCAGGCAGGTCACTCTGATGTGAACGACACACCTACAATAGTCTGATGAACTCAACAAGAGTCAAGATTCCTTACATTAGAATCTGACGGCTGCCTTCATTGCGAATCCACGATAGCTCACAATGAATATGCCACTGGTAGATGACACCCTGGTGTCCATTCTCTTTGAGCTTTGTTTGCTACTTGAACTTGATTGCAACTGACATCCATTGAGCAATATAAAACACCTATTCTCCCTTTTGTGATTCAGGCACATAATGAGTTTCAGCAAAACACAGAGGAATTCAAGAATCTACGTTACTCAGAGAGTGCCCTTGAAATGAAGCCTGACCATTGAGTAGAACAAAGTTTTTTCCACACTAAGAGAAAACCTGTAAATGTGCCATTTTTTTTCTGTGCTTATGAAACGTTAATTCAGAGAAATAAAAATGGTATGGCTCAGTGGATAGAGCATTGGCCTGTACAGCAAGGGTCATGGGTTCTGTTCTCAGTCAAGAGCACATACTTGGGTTGCATGTTTGATCCCTGAACAGGATGCCTGTGGGAGGCAGCCAACTGATGCGTTTCTTTCATATGGATGTTTCTCTTTTTCTCTCTCTTTCCCTCCCCACCTTCCCTCCTTTACATTCATTCTAAAAATAAATTGGAAAAAGTATTCTCAGGAGAAGATGAAAAAAAGATTTCAAAATGGAGTGAATAAAACAGAAAATGTTTTATCTTAAGAAAGGGGAAGAAGAAATGGATTGGAGTGGGAATTAGTCTCAAAATTGAAAATACATATTTTTCAAGTTGACTTCTGAAAATAACTTTTTGTCAGCCTAAAAGAAATCAAGGAATATAAGGGCATAAAATAAAGAATATATAACTATAAGAAAAATGAAAAATCTACCTCGAACAAAGAGTTTTATCCCAGAATCTGGCTGGGTGGGATTGATACTAATATGACCAAGGCTCACGTAGGCTGATTCCCTCCACATTCTCAGATTGAAACCCAGTCCATACCATCCACCTTCCTAACACATGTAAGTGCTAAAAGATTGGAAATGCTCACCATAAAATTAATTTTAAGTCTCATCAATGACCAGAATTAACGTCTTAGGGTGGAATAAAAGCTAATCATTGTTAAAGCAAAATAAGCTTTATCATCTTTTCATCATTTAGTGGGCATCTTGCAGAGCATGGAAAATACACAACATTGTCTGCCATTTGACACCTTAGTTTCTAGTTTGAAAATCCTGAAGAAACCTTGAGATAGTAGGTGCCTGAGGGCCCAGATGGAGCACCAGTCACTCCGTTTCCTCCCCTGCTGACCCTCCCCAGCTGGCCAACCTTCCAAATCCCTCCCCAGCCATGATTATGCACCGGTGGGGTTCGTTCGCCTTGCCTGCACTCTCTTGCAATCCAGCCTGAGGGATCCGTGTTCCCTCCCCCCTCCAGAGTACACAAATTTGTGCACTGCATCTCTAATATCCTAATAAATGATTGTCCACTTTACAGGCTTAGTGAGTGTGGTACAAGATAATGAGAAACAGGATTGGAAAACTTTTAAGCACAGAAGGAAATAGAAATGTGTATTATGAAGTTATAATTTCAAAATCAAGTCAGTAGTTACATAAGAGTAATTCTAACCACAAATACAGTGGAATATATTTTTAATTCCAAAATATTAAGTTCAAAGGTCAAAATGAGTAAGGAAAGATGATTAAAATTCTTGAACGTGCCAATTTTTAAACTGCAGACAATACAACTCTCCTACAAGTGCTATTTGAACAGTTTCTGCAACTTCCACAAGAAATTCAATCGTATTAGCTGCCGCTGCCAAAGAATGCATCAAGTTAAAATAACAACATCACACCATTTGTCCTTCAGTATAAAGTCACTGAAGTGTTTTCTGTTATTAACAACAGGCACTTGTTATTCACAGAAAATTCGATCTCGGTGCCTGGGAATTAAAGGGGTCAACGTTTGGCACAATGTCCTCCCTTTGTGGAATACTTTCTGCAGAGACTCAGACATTGCAGCTGACAAATGCAGTCGCCGTTTTCATTTTCAGGAACAACGTTAGTTTGCTGCACCGTCGGGTGAAATCCCAGCATTTAGTCAGGCTTGTTTCCCGTGCTGCCTGGCTGAGCCCATGTAATGAGAATTATGTCTTTCACTTCTATGCCAACTCGAATACATTAGATGCCAGAACTGACTGAGTCAGCACTATATCAAGAGAGACATGCCGGCAGAAAATAATCGAATACGTCCATACCCAGGTGGCATTTAGCTTCTAAGCACTATGCCTAATGAACCATAAGAACACTAATGACAGACTGTGGTTTTCTTTTAGTGACATAAAATTTCATAACTTAAACCATTCAGCCCATTTGTTCTTTTAAGCAGAATTACCTTAAGACTGCCAAATAAAGTAGTCAACTATTTTTTTTTTTTTGCCATTTTGGAAATAAATATGTAAGAAAGTTGAAAATATAGCCAGATTTCCGTTGCAAGGTTAGAAAGGCTAAGAACCACACCAAACAGAATATTACTTTCCAAATAAGAGTTAGGATCATTGAAAGTAAACATGAATGATTGTATTTGTTTTTTACTTCGATCTATAAAGCCTTATAGTCAGTAATGGACTAGATTATTTGTCACCTACATTTCAAGGATGAAAATCTGATAGTTTAAGAAATTAGGTAACTCACATGGATGAGCTAAAACCCAGAGTTAGGTTTGCTGACTCATTTCATCACTGGTTGTATGAGCTCCCTAGGAGTTCTGTCTCCATAAACAAAGACTATCTGTAGTTCTCACTGTATTTTAGGCGTTATCGTTTTTCGGGTTTTTTTTGTTTGTTTGTTTCAGAGCACGTATATTCCCTATAGGTTTACTTAGAGAATCCATGGATCCATGTTCCTTAGGGAAGTTGGTATTGATAAGCCGGAGTGTGAACCATGTAGTATGCTCCTGAGCTAAATAACTATACTGTGTTAACATGCGTGTATTCCAGTGATTTTTATTGGCTGCCATGGCAGACACTATTGACTAGCAATTCCAGTGGTCATTCCAAGACCTTCCTCTTGCCTACTTCTACCATCACATTTGGGTATTTGGAATATTCATCCTCAGATGCCCTTTCAGCTGCCAGTCGCCTGTAGGAGACAGTTCTGTTCCATGAGATGTAAGCATCACAGCGTTGGTTGTTTTTTTTTGTTTTTTTTGGGGGGGGGGGGCGCGTATGGAAACATCTCTGCTGCCTGATTAAAAGAACGGGTTTTTCTAATGCCACCCTTTTCGTCCTTTTTCTACCTAGAGGTCAAAAAGAATGCCTGGAAGTGGGGTAGCCATCTTATGTCTGAGGGTCAACATACATAAGGATGAAGAATAACCCACCGGAGGTGGCAGTGCCCACAGAGAGAGAGTCCGGAGTCCTGGCGTCCGGCTCGGCCTGTGGCAGCTGGCCCACAGGTCCTTGCTGTAAAGGTCAGTAGACCTTCTACTTCAAGGTTTTTTCAGCTTCGTTCCCTCTGATTCAGAGCTGCCAAACAATTCTAACTCGTGTGTGCACTGTCGATGTTTCAGGCATTTTTCTAGCCCCGTGAATTCAGCACACAGCTCCATGGACCTCACATTGTCGTGGAACAGGCACTGCACAACAAACAGCTGAAACGCTTCCAGTGTCATGAAGACCAATAACACAGGGTAAGGGGATAGAGTCTGACAGGACATGCCCCAAAAACTTTTCTCTAAAAAGGCAACCGCCAACTAGAAGTGAAAGAAACCCGTGCTTTGGAGAAAAGTCCTTGCACACGGAGGAGACAGCACGTGCCAAGGCCACGGGCGAGGAGGAAGACGCCCGGCACTCGATGACCTACCCCGAGCCTAGAGGACGGACGCCCAGTGCCCTGGAGGAGGAGGACAGCGGCATGGACGTCAGCCCTTCTACTCACCCCTCAAACGTTAGCGGGAAAGCCTTTCATTTATCTGGGAGCATTTAACTTCTTAAAAACAGAAACATCCCTTGTCTTTTGGCAACGTGCTAGCCTATAATAAATTACACAATGTATTCATGCATACCTTGGGGCCAATTGAAACATACCTACATTCACCTGTTTTTTTGATATATCTTTTTATTGAGATTTCAGAGAGGAAGGGAGATATATAGATAGAGATATAGAGATAGAGATAGAGATAGAGATAGAGATAGAGATAGAGATAGAGATAGAGATAGATAGATAGATAGATAGATAGAAACATCAATGATGAGAATCACTGACTGGCCGCCTCCCACAGGCCCCCCACTGAGGATTGAACCCACAACCCCTTAGTCCTCAGGCCCTTGCTCTATCCACTGAGCCAAATTAGTGATGGTTCACTTGTTTTTATAGACATTGGTGATAGCAAAGAATACTGGAGTTTGTTTGAATTTAGATTTTTAGACATGCAAAGGTTGAATAACAGCACTTTCTGGATCCATGTTATCTGATCAACCACTGAGCTATCCCAGCCAGTCTAATGTGTTTTTAATTAAAAATATATATATATATATATATACACACACACACACACACACACACACACACACATACATACATTGTTGGTATTCTGAGTAAATGCCAATAAAATTAATGACACTAATGAAATAATAACCATTTGAATGTTATTCCTCATCATTATATTGTGTGATGCCACTCTTCAATGCAAAGCATTGAGGTAACCCTAGCTCTCACTAAGATCACATAATGCATGTTTTTTAGTTTGTACATGCAAATGTATTCTGTTCTCACCAAAAAAGTGAAAAGACCGATAGATAGATGGCGAGACACTTGTCATTTACAGTGTCACCATTTCTTAGGGTACAGTGCATTCACACAAAAGTTCAAATTGCTTTGCAAGCATCACCACCTTCAGCTTCCAGAACTTTTTCATCTTCCCAAATGGAAACCGTCCCAGGAGACACTGCCTCCCCTCCCGCAGCCCCTAGCTCCCACTATCCTCCTCCTCTCCATCACCTGGGCCTCTCCAGGTGCCTCATACATACACAGGGAATCCCACGTCTGTGTTCTTTCTGATCCTCTTACCTCACTGAGCACATCCTCCAGGCTCCTCCCGGTGGTAGCGCCTGTCAGAATCTCCCTCATCTTTAAGACTGAGTGATAGTCTTTCCTACAGCTGCACCTCCATGGTTTATCCATCATAGGGCCATGGACACCTGTGTGGCCCCACCTTTGGGCCGTTGTGAAAAGGGCAGCTGTGAACTCAGGTGTGCAGGTAACAGGTTCTGCATTCAGTCCCTTTAGTAGATACGCAGAAGTGGGATTCCTGGACACACTCAGAGACAGACGGAGATGGAAAGAAACAGACATAAACGAGAGAGAGAGAGAGAGAGAGAGAGAGAGAGAGAGAGAGAGAGAGAGAGAGAGAGAGAAGGAGTAACAGACGGAGACAGTTGCTGAGCCGGTCCAAGAGATGGAGGGAGGGCCCTGCTCCCTCGGGCTGCAGGCACTTAGGCAGCGGGACTTTGTTCAAATCCTGTTAGCGCAAACCAGTTTGGCTCAGTGGATAGAGCGTCGGCCTGCGGAATGAAAGATCCCAGGTTCAATTCCAATTAATGGCTTGTACCTTGGTTGCAGGCACATTTCCAGTGAGGGGCGTGCAAGAGGCATCTGATCAATGTCTGTCTCTCATCTATGTTTCTAACTGTCTATTCCTCTCCTTTCCTCTTTGTAAAAAATCAATAAAATATATATTTTTTAAAAATATGGTCAGTCTTTGTTAGACAGCCTGGCTGGAAAGTGCTGGGTTTCCATCTCCTCGCTCACTGGTCCAACTATATAAAGCCAAGGGGTTGCTTGCTGAGGCTGCTGCTCCGATGCCTAAGACTGTCCTAAAGCAACAGGAACGTGTGATCTCCCCTCTGGGGCCAGAATCTGAAATCAGGGCTGTCCTTTCTGACAGCGCTTCCTCTGGCTTCTTCAGCTTCTGGGGGCTACTGACCACATTCCTTCAACATCATCCTCCACCTTCACGTGGCCCCTCCTCCAGCCTCACATGACCACCCCTCTTGTTCACATGGACCTGCCCCTTGTTCATGTGACCACTCTCACGTGTTCCTGTGGCCCCACCCCCTTGAGACTATGGCTGGTCTCTGTTAACAGGGTGCCACCTCTCCAGTTGCCTGTCTGTCCCTGCTCCCACACCTGTCCACAGTCTGTTTGCCAAAGTCCTTCCAGAAAACCATTTGTGCATGCCCTCTCCTTCCTGCTAGGACTGTGACAGCTGGGACTGACTAGAAAACAGGAGAGCAGTGGCTCATCCAAGTCCAGGCCAGTGGTCTAGAGGGGTCTGTGCAGTCCCAGGAAGGGTGTTGAGGTGGGAATGTTGATTAGGGTGTAGCAAGCCCTTAGGGCTGGTTGGGCACACATACCATCACCCCACACTCCTGTGCAAGCAGGTGTGGCCCATTGAACAGGTGCAGCTACTGCAGCACAGAGAGGGTAAGCGACTTCCTCAAAGGCACACAGCAGTAAAAGGTCAGAGCTGAAAATGGCACCTTTGGCTGCCCACAGCCTGTGTCTTCTTTACCTGTGGCCTCTGGGTAAACGGCCGCTCACCTGGTGGCCATTTGCTCTGATGGGCTTCACCCCTCCCTCTCCCCCAGGGTATAGGGGTTCCAGCCTTGTACCAGTGCCTCTGGGCATCTGCTTTCTTCCCCCCGTGGTTCCTCCCAGCTGGTACCCTCTGCAGAGTCCCGCTGCATAGGGGTTAGGGTCCTGTTTAGAGAATGCCCTGCCTCCCCTCTTAAATTAAAAAGTACCATTAGCAGAAACCGGTGTGGCTCAGTGGATAGAGCGTCTATGTGCGCACTGAAGGGTCCCAGGTTGGATTCCGGTCAAGGGCATGTACCTTGGTTGTGGGCACATCTCCAGTAGGGTGCATGCAGGAGGCGGCTGATCAATGTCTCTCTCTCTTATCGATGTTTCTAACTCTATCCCTCTCCTTTCCTCTCTGTAAAAAAATCAATATAATATATATTTTTTTAATAAAATACCATTATGTTTTCTGTCTCAGGCTCTCCCTAGCAGTTTTTTTTTTACCTCGAAAAGAAATGTATTTGGGTTCTGCCAACGGGCTGGCTTCCTGCATTCACTCTGTGAGACGTGACTCTGCCCTGTGTCCTCTTGTCCAAGTCCCTGATGCCACCCACCTACCTCTGTGGCAGCATCTTTCATCCCCTGGGGCACCAGTTTAGCTCACAGCACACTCAGCGCTCCCCTGCAGCCATCGGGATCTGCTGAGCGGGTACCCAGCCTGTCTCTAGTTCCCTAAGTCCTACCTGCAGCCTCAGGGACCTCAAACAGGTCTGGTGGGTTGACCTCTCAGAGGGATGCAGACGCCCTTGCTCCCTTTTCCCATGAAACACTGTCTTCCCCGAGACTGGCATTCATGGCCCTAGGTCAGGCTTTATGTCTGAGGTTTACCTTTTGATTTGTGTTCTGCGATGGTTACTGGGATCTGTTTTTGGGATCCTGAGTCTGGTTCTGCTTGCTTGCCTTTAAAGGACGCTCTCAGCCAATTTCTGCGCAAACGTAATCCTTTGCTGCCCTCCTGTGGCCAATCAAGGAATAAGCACACCGTTCCTCTATCCATGGTTCTGCAATTCTAGCCAAAACCCGGTGATCACAACGAAAATTTCTACCCAGAAAAAACACCCCCACCAAATCATCGAAGCTGTCCATGCCAGCAATCATTCTGTAGTCATGGCGCTGTGATTTCCACCTTTTCCCGCTCATCTCTGCCAAGGGATGCCCCGTAGACTACTGCACTGAGGTTCCAGTGTCACTGTGGGCTTGTCCTTCCCATGGTTCCTGATGCCAAGCATCAGGTCCTGCAGGCTCTTGTCGAACATGCATTCGATATTCCTTTGACCATCCTGAGGGCCCTAACCATGGCTCCTGTTGGGCTGGAGACCTGGGAGGCCTGATGCCAGATGGTGTGCAGGGACCCTGGGGCCTCCCTTTATCCCTGAGGACTGCTCTGCTGGCCGTCACTGCGAAGTATGCAACCAGGCCAGCACCTTGTGAAGATCCGCTGGGCAGGCTGTGCCTCTTTCCCTTCCCCTCATGCTCCCTCTGCTAACTTTTAAAAATATAAATGTGAGGACAGTCAAGGGTCTGAGACCAAGGCTGGGATTGGGGCTAGGGCTGGTGTTTTTGTTTAGGTTTCAGAGTGAGGGGTCAGTGTTGTGGTCACGGTCAGGTCAGAAGTGGAAAAGGTGAATTTTAATTGGAAAGAGAGGATTTAATGTGCAAAATCTGGCCTTGCTCTGGTAAAGATGAATTTGAAGTGTTAAAGCTGAATTTGTGTGGGCAAAATATAATTTTTGCTGCAAAATTTTTATTAGTGTGTATTTGAGAATCATGTAAATTAGTCACTCTTTCCAGGATCTTAGTAAATTCCAATATTGCTCCATATTTCTTTCAAATTATTTCTGTGACATTAATGTTATTATTCCTGAGCACATTTTTATAGTAGCAAATCTATTGTAAACACATTTTAGATTAAAATATTGTAGTTAATAGTTTGGTGTTGCAACACAGCCATTTATAAACGTCTTTATGTAACTTAAGGGGTTCTGCTCAATACCTATGCCTGTCTCTTTCAGAATGAAATATAGAATAATCCTGTAGAAATGGGCTAAAAGTAAGTACTCCTTATTCTGTGATTTATCAGAATTTAATAATATAGCAGAGTTCTACACTGGTTTTATAAGATAAATGCTTTCCTTTTCTTTCAAGTAAGTTACTGATTGTACTGTACACATATGTCTATTGAATTATATACTTATTGCACTGGGCCTCAAAAGGAAGCTGGCAGGCAAAAAACTATCCTTTGCTGTCCTCGTGTGGCCATTCAAGGAGTAACACAATCTGCCTCTCTCCCTGGTGCTGATCTTACAGTTAAGGCCCTGTGAACCTGTCCAAAAATTCTACCCAGGAAAGAAACGGTCACAAGATCAAGGAAGCTAGCCATGGAGTTAATCATTCTATCCCTGGAAGGACCTTTAATCATGGCTCTGGGTTCATTTGTTCCTGTTCCATCTCTGCTAAGATAGGCCTCGCTGCTGCATTATATCGTGAACCCCTTAGAAACCTGGAAGCCACCATTATTGAGGCAGGCAGTCCCTTTTGAGAGGTACTGGAGTATCTTGAGACTGCAGCATCTTCGAGAGAGGCCTCCATTATCGTGCAATTTTGTAAGCTGGAGGCTGCCATTACTGAGGGCATTCATATTGCATATGCCTTCGCTGACCAGGTAGCCAGGACAGGTCAGGTGGCCTTTACTGAGGCAGCCAGTGCATTGAAGGCCACCTTTCCTGAGGCAGCCAGTAACCTGGAGTTTGTTACGATTGCGGCAGTGGGTATGGTGGAAGCCGCCATTATTGAGACAGCTAGTCCGTACAGAGTGGTGCTGGAGTATTGCAAGAAGCAGTGTCCTTGCGAGAGGCTACAATAATCCATTAATGAGGCAGGCAGGACATGACAGTCTCCTTTACTAAGGTTACTAGTCATTAGTTTACAAGTTACTAGGATACTGGTTAGTAGTTACCAGGTTATGTGTTACTAGTAATTGGTTACCTAGTTACTGGGTTACTGATTACCAGGTAACTGGTTGCCAGGTTACAAGTTTCCAAAATTACTAGTTACCAGTTTACTCTTGTGGCCATTTAAGAAACGAGACCATGTGTTTTCTGTCCATGGTGCCGAAATTCCAGCTAATGCCCTGATAACATAATAAAAAATTCTACCCCCAAAACACGTGAAAAAACAGTAACTCAAAACCAAGAAAAACCCTCAAAATTATCGAGTCAGTCCAGGGTGGGATTTATTCCTTTCCTGAATGTACTGAAGTCACTGGTCTGGATTTTCAATCCTTCCCACCCTAACCCTGCAAAGAGGGTCCTTGGCTGCCACAATGACATTGAGAACCTGTCCATTCCCTATGTCTTTTAGGATCCTATAGGCTGCCATTATTGAAGCCACCAGAAACAGGAAGGCCGTAGGTAACAGGGCAGGCAGTGTGGACAGTTCTCCTTTGTGCAGTCAGTATGGTGGAGGCCAACGTCCTCAAGGCAGGCAGTTATAAGGAGCACTCTCCGATTGCAGCCCTCGGCACCTTGCAGTCAGCCATTATTGAGGAAGCGAGTCCGTACAGGGAGGTGCTGAGTATCGCGAGACGCAGTATGCTCGCGAGAGGCGGGCTTAATTGACGCATGCCGTATGCTGCCAGCCGCCATTACCGAGACCTTTCGTAAGGAGGAGGCCCCGATAAGGTGGCAGGCAGTACTGTGTACGCAACCGTCACCCTGGAAGGCGGGCAGCTGCCAACCGCCTTTACTGGGGCTCACAGGAGGTTGGATGCCGCTGTCCTCCAGTCAGGCAGTTATATGGAGCCCTCTCTCTCGTTTTACGGCGGTGGGTACCATGCAGGCGGCCATTATTGAGGCAGTCAGTCTATACAGCGAGGTGCTGAGTACTGCGAGACGCAGCATGCTCATGAGAGGCCGGCTTAATTGACGCACGCCGTACAGTGCGGGCCGCCATTACCGAGACCTTCCGTACGGAGGAGGCCCTCCTCAGGAGGACGGCAGTATAGAGCATGGGACCCTCACCGTGGCAGCCAGGTAGCTGCAAGCCTCTTCCACTGGGGCTCGCAGAACATCGGAAGCCGCCGTTCTCGCGGCAGGCAGTTACATGGATTCCTCTCGGGTTGGGGCCATGGATACCTCACAGGCTGCCATTATTGAGGCAGCCAGTCCGTACAGCGAGGTTTTTTGCACCGTGAGATGCAGCGCGCTCGCGAGAGAACGGCTTAACTGACACACGCGGTAAGCTGACGGCCGCCATTACTGAGACCTTTCCTGAGGAGGAGGCTTCGATAAAGTGGCAGCCATTACCTGGCACGCAACCATCATCCTGTCAGGCAGGCAGCTGCAGGGCGCCTCTACTGGGGCTGACAGGAATTTGGAAACTGCCGTCCTCGAGTCAGGCAGTTATATGGAGCCCTCTCGCGTTTCGGCCATTATTGAGGCAGCCATTTCATGCAGTGAGACGCAGCATGCTTGCGAGACACATTGTGCTTACGAGAGGCCTGCTTAATTGACGTACGCCGTACACTGCAGGCTGCCATTACCGAGACCTTCCGTACGGAGGAGGCCTCGCTAAGGAGCCACAGCCACCCCTCAGGCTTTCATGTGTGTCAGTATCCCCCCCGTGCCCCTCCCCCAATCCTATGTGAAGATGAAAGGGTGAAAGCCATTTTTTATTATCAGCTTTTAAGTTTTCCATGAGTATAGATTTAGGTTGCTGATGTAAAACTTTTTTGTAAAGTTCTAAATGTGTGAAGAAAGAGGACCACAGCTTTGCACTTTGCATGTATATTTTAAAGTGTTTTTTAATTGAAGAAAGAACCTCTCCTTGTTCTGCATTTTTCCCTCAGAGATTTCCATGTTCATACCCAATGTTAAGAAGGGAAAGTTATCCTCAAGGCCTGAGCTTTTAGGTCCTCCAGTGGGCACTGGAATCTTCTGACCACTTCCACTTGTGCATGTGCTATTTGTTATGGTTTTATTTTCAGAAATTCTGTAATCGTCAAAGTGTGTGGCCTTTTTTGTTAATGTCAGCTTGCTTCACCATTATCTGAAACATTTTTTTTCCAAATACCTAAAAGCTTTTTGCATTCATCGCCATGTAACTTAAGGAAACAGGATATAAGTTTTAGTAAATCATCCCAAACCATCCCTAAATTTTGTACGCTGAGGAGGCTGTCTCCTTAGATCATGTGTATCTACTTGTACAGTAAAATAAGTGATGTTTGAGCCCAAATTCA
The DNA here is from genome assembly GCA_004026805.1 of Lasiurus borealis. Classification (NCBI taxonomy): domain Eukaryota; kingdom Metazoa; phylum Chordata; class Mammalia; order Chiroptera; family Vespertilionidae; genus Lasiurus; species Lasiurus borealis. The sequence goes on from PVJN01009967.1 coordinate 12,504, forward strand.
CACTAGGTCCCAGCTAAAGGGCAAGCAGTGTGAATTTTTCCCGATTTGAGAGGGAGGGTGGAGATTATTGAGCCTTTCCTGTGGGACCGACCTCCTTTGAGGAGCACGTCCTGCAGCTGAGCAGCAGCATGTGGAGGCCCACTTCCTTATCCGTGTACTGAGCTGTGCGGTCCCATGTTACAGGGTGTCTGTAGACAGAATCCATGGTTTGCTGCAGGTTCTGACAGGCATGAATGTTTTAAGTTAGGAAGCAGGAATGTTGCCTGTGTGTGTGATTTGTGTAACGTCTAGAAGTATTACTCCAAGAGGTTTTTGTTGAAAAGCAAGTAAGCTGTGAATGTAATCCTTAGACTGAGGCAAAATCCAGTGAGGGACCTAAAGCTTAGGACTCCCCTGTGTCATAAGTCCTGAGATTGCGTATGAGGAGGCGCAGAGGATGCAAGTTTCCATTTCTGGGTAAAGGATTTTCCAGGGTTTTTCATGTGTTTGGAATGAGAAGAGAGCACATTTGCATGAGTAAACATGGAGGTCATTCTCAGGCAATTTCTGCGTGCAAGCGATTCTCTGTTGCCCTCTTGTGGTCAATCCAGGAGTCACAGTGTTTACCTTTCCTTGGTGCTGAATTTTCCCATTCCCCCAAATGTCTGTTGAAGGAAGCTGAAAGGAAAAACCCAAACCGTAAAAAATCCTGTATTCTGTCCAGGGCTGCAATGATCCACCCTCTGACTGGAGTGAAGTCACGGGTTTGTATTTTTGTCCCCTGTGTCCACCCTAACCCTTTTAAGGAGGTTTTGGGGACTGCAATGCTGGAATCGTTCTCAGGTGCGTTCAGGATGTGTGCTCTTACCCTGGAGGCAACCGTTCTTGAGGCATCATCCAGTCACCTGTAGGTTGCTATGATTGAGGCAGGCAGTTCCTTGCAAGTGGCCATGACTGAAGGAGGCAGCCATTGAGTTTGAGGCCGGCAGAGTGGAAGCAGTTAATTATTTATTTAGTTAGTTATTAATTAAGTTTTGTTATTAAGGCTGTCCATGATGAAGTTAGTAAGGTCCTGATGAGGCTGTGTGTACTGTGGAGACCCTCAATGTAGGGCAGTGATTAGTGTGGAGGCTGTAATTTTGGAGTGAATGTATTTTTTCATATAATGGGAAGGTGTTTATGCCTTGCCGAAAAGATTGTGCTAGTTTGTTTTTTGAAACAGAGTGTTTAAGTATTTGAGTAAAACGTTATCATATTATTTCCTCAAGGAAGAGAGAGGGCGAGAAAAATGTGCTATTTTTTCAAAAATAAAACATTGGTATTGAAAATCTGTTGGTTGGAAGGAATGGTGGAGAATAGCAGAACATGGTACTGTTGCCAACTTCTTCTGGGCCACGAGGTTTTGTTCGAGCCTTTGTGTCTCTTTCCTTGGTGATGAGAGAACTGGCGTTCTAACGCCGTTGCCCATATTGTCCAGCAGGTGGCGCCAAATTCCTCGCTGAGTAGAAAGTTTTCGTCTGAGTTTTTGAGGGCGAGATTTGTATGTGATCAATGATGTGAGGCTACTGATCAGGCAGCGAATCCAGATGGGGCTGTTTGTAGCGTGTGTGTTCTATGGGGTATGGCGCGAGCGCTCCGCAGGTGAGGTGCTGCTAAGGGCAAAGGTGTGTTTGTATTTGTCAACCTCCCTGAGGCACGTGTTGGCCCTGTGCATTGTGTTGTGTAGGCGAAGGTGGCCTCTACCCAAGTCTGTTGTAAGTAATCCGATAGAGTTCCATTTTTGTTATTGCAAATGCAAATGGAAATGTGTGAGGCAGAAGAGTCTTCGCCCTAGTTTGTGCTTTATTGAGAAGAGGATTGTATTCCCGTGTGATGAATGTGAAACTGTTTTGCTGGAATGAGGGTTAGTGTTGTGAGGTGATATCCCTGAGTCAACCATGTGAGGAGGCAAGCTATGTTTGCTGATCCCACCCAATGTGTCCCCATGTGTCCCCCTTTGTCCCCAGGCTGCACGTGGGAAGCCTACACATCCCCAGGTGTTTCTTCACCTGTGGTGAGTACTTGTCATGGAGTGTGTGGTGTATGTAAGCTTTGTCCAATGAATAGGTCACTCACAGTGGACATGCCGGTATTCCCCATCATCAACCCCTCCACCCCCCATGTGTTTTGAATCCGATGGAGACAGTCCCTGATGACCATTTTGTTTGAGGAGAAACCCCATGGGGTGTTTGTAGTCTGGAGACTAGTGGATGTTTTTCCTGTATGGTTTGCAGGCAGGTTTCCCTGAGTAAGGGAGGGAAGTGGTGCTCAGCATCTTCCCCAACTAAAGAGGCCTAAAGTTAAGGTCAAGAATGGAGTGAAAATTAAAATCTTGAAATGCAAATGAGTTGCTACTAGGTAGCCATGTCCTCCTTGAGTCAATATTTTTCTTGAGTAGGAGCCATTATCATTTAATGCTTTCCTATAGTGCTTATGTATCTCAGAGGACCTAGTTGTGAACTGTCCTTATAACTTGGAATTTCCCTTTGTGTGGCCCCCTGAGGGTACAGCCCCGGGCCCCTGTCATTGTTTATAACTGTCTGTATTGTTCTCCATTCCAGCTTTGTCAGTGTCTGAATTCCTCGATGGAAGGCCAAGGCCTTAGCTGTGTGTGGCTGACTAATGGGAGTGTTTCCTGGCGTACAGTGCTTGTCCTGGTCTTGTTCTCATTGTTGGTGATGCTGGTGGAAGGTAAGTGGAATGGGTCCCAGTGTGACTGAGGCTATCCAGGTGTGTGTTGCCTTGCAAGCTGAATAATTTGGATGACTGTCCTAAGGGTAGGTGTAGAGGGCCTACTGGGAAGGTCCATGGGCAATGGTTTAAATGATTGTTAGCTGAGTCGAAGGAGGCAGGCAAAGCTGTGTGTTGCATACACATGTTGCCAACAAGGCATATGTGTCGTCAGTACTGACTCTTCCCTTTGCCCATGTGTCTAGTAGTGCACTAGGAATGCTTGGTTCTAATGAAGAATTTTCATAATGTTCTTTGATCGTAATTTTTGGTGACACTTTCTGGAATTTTGGGATAATAAATGAACTTGCTATATAGGCTCTGTGTTCCTGTCCCTCTATGAAAGAGGACAGTAGTCCCACCCATCCCTCCTTAGCTTTTTCCTTCAATTTTTTTTTGTTGTTGTTTATTTTCTTTGTCAATATCAAGCTTCCCTACCCATGATGTGAACCTGCTGTGTTTCCGTGCTGGATGTGGAAAGAGAGAAACACATTCGTCACCCCGGAAGAGGGAGTGAGTCAAGAGGCAAGAAGCAAGGAGGTCACTTGAGGAAGTGTGCGCATGATAGATGAAAGGAACTAATAAGGTAAGGAGAGCAACAAATATTTGTAATTTTATTGCTCCATAATTTTTTAAGTTACTTCTGTGTCATTTTTTGTTACTAGTAATGAGCACATTTTTATTGTAGTAAGTCATTTGTAAAGAATTTATTTCTTATTAAAATATTCTAATTAATAGTTTGGTGTGGCAACACAGTCATTTCCAAACGTGTTCGTGTAACTTATCGTGTTCTGCTCGATTCCTATGCCTATTTCTTTCATAATGAAAGCTAGAATCACTATGCAGAAATGTGCTAAGAGTAAGGATTCCTTATTATGTGACTTATCATAATCTAATCATACAGCAGAGTTCTATACTGGTTTTATAAGATAAACGCTTTCATTTTCTTTCAAGTAAGTTCTAAACTGGTTTTATAAGATAAACGTTTTTATTTTCTTTCAAGTAAGTGACTGATTGTACAGTACACGTCTGCATATGGAACTATATACTTATGACACTGGACCTTAAAAGGAAGTTGTTAGTGAAAAAATTATCCTCTGCTGCCCTCCTGTGGCTATTCAAGGAGTAACACATTATACCTTTGTCCCTGGTCCTGAAATTCCAGCTAATGCCCTGTGAACATAACACATAATTCTATCCCTAACCAACGGAAAAAAAAAAAAAAAAAAACTCAAAGAACGAAGAACCCTCAAAATCATTGAGTCAGTCCAGGGTGGGAATCATTACTTCCCTGAATGCACTGAAGTCACTGGTCTGGAATTTACAATCCTTCATGCCTCTTACCTGCAAAGCGGGGCCTTTGCTGCTACAATGACACCGAGAACCTGTCCATTCACTATCTTATTCAGTACCTTAGAGGCTGCCATTATTAGAACCGAAAGTAACTTGGCAGGCAGTGTGGACAGTTCTTCTTATGCAGTCAGTATGTTGGAGGCCCAGAAAATTGTGTCAGTTGGTACCCTGCATGCAACTATTATTAAGGTAGCCAGTCCGTACAGGAAAGTGCTGAGTACTGCCACACGCAGCGTGCTCACTGGAGGCCGGCTTAACTGACGCACACCATATGTTTCAGGCCGCTATTACTGAGACCTTCCATAGGGCAGGGGGTCCTCCTCCTAACGAGGCAGATATTACGGAGCACGGGGCCTTTATTCTGGCAGACAGGCATCTGCAGGCCACGTCTACTGAGGCAGATAGGAGGTTGGACGGTGCCGTTCTTGAAGCAGGCAGATATACAGAGCCCTCTCAGGTTGTGGACATGGATACCATGCAAGCCGCCATTATGGAGGCAGCCAGTTAATACTGGGAGGTATTTTTGTACAGCGAGATTCAGCATGCTTCTGAGAGGCCACTTTAAGTGACACATGCTGTACGCTATAGGCCGCCATTATTGAGAGCTTCCATACTACAGAGGCCCTGCTAAGGAGGCAGCCAGTATCTGGCCCGAAACCTTTACCCTGTTAGGCAGGCAGTTGCAGGCCACCTCTACTGAGTCTTGTAGGAGGTAGAAGGCTGCAATTATTGAGTCAGGTAGTTATATGGAGCCCTCTCTGGTTGCATCCGTGGGTACTATGCAGGCGGCCATTATTGAGGCAATCATTCCGTACAGCGAGGTGCTGAGTACCCCGAGACACATTGTGCTCGCGAGAGGCCGGCTTAAGTCACGCATGCCGTATGCTGCAGGCTGCCGTTACTGAGACTTCTTGTACAGTGGGTTCTCTGTTAAGGATACAGCCAGTACTGGGCATGTGACCTTTACCCTGTCATGCAGGCAGCTCCAGGCTGCCTCTACTGAGGCAGGCAGGAGATTGGAGACCACTATCCTCTAAGCAAGCAGTTACACAGAGCCTTCTCGGGTTGCAGACATGGGTACCTTGCAAGCCTCCATTATGAAAGCATCCAGTCCGTACAACAAGGCACTGAGTACCGCGAGACTCAGTGTGCTCGCGAGAGGCCGCCTTAAGTGACGCACGCTGTATGCTGCATGCCGCCATTACTGAGACATTCCTTATGGTGGGGTGCCCCCACTAATAAGGCAGCCAGTATAGGGCATGGGACCTTTACCCTTGCAGGCAGGCAGGTGCAGGCTGCCTATACTGAGGCTGGCAGGAGGTTTTTTGCCGGCTTCCTCAAGGCAGGCAGTTATATGGAGCCCTCTTGGTTTGCGGTCTTGGGTACCATGCAAGCTGCCATTATGGAGCAGCCAGTCCGTACAGCGAGGTGTTTTTATACCGCGAGACTCAGCGTGCTTGCGAGAGGCAGTCTTAAGTGACGCACATCATATGCTGCAGGCCCACATTACCGAGATCTTTCATACGGTGGCGGGGGGGGGAGAGGGGTCTACGCTAACGAGTCACTCAGTACAGGGCACAGAACCGTCATCCTGTTAGTCAGGCAGCTGCAGGCCGCCTCTACTGAGCCTTCTTGGAAGTTGGATGCCGCAATTCTCTAGTCAGGCAGTTATATGGATCCCTCTCGGTTTGTGTCAGTGGGTACTATGCAGGCGGCCATTATCGAGGCAGTCAGTCCTTACAGCGCGGTGTTTTTGTACCGCGAGACTCAGCGTGCTCTCGAGAGGCTGACTTAAGTGACACATACTCTATTCTGCAGGCCGCCATCACTGAGAGTTTTTGTACAGCGTTAGCCCTGTTAACGAGGCAGCCAGTATAGGTTCTGAGTTCTTTACTCTGTCAGTACGGCAGCTGCTGCAGGATGTCTGATTTGAGCTTTGCAGGGGGTTGGAGTCCACGGTCCTTGAGGCAGGCATTCCTACTGAGCACCCTTGTGTTGTGTCCATGGGCACTGTGCAGGCGGACATTATTGAGTCAGCCAGTCCATACAGCGAGGTGCTGAGTACCGTGAGATTCAGCGTGCTCGAGAGAGACCGGCTTAAGTGACCCACGCCTTATGCTGCAGGCTGCCATTACTGAGACTTTTAGTATGGCAGGGGACTCGCCCAACAAGGCAGCCTGTTGGTGTCATGGGGGCTTTACTTTGTTTGGAAGGCAGGTGCAGGTTGCCTTTACTGGTGCAGTCAGGGGGTTCTTGGCCGCTGTCCTGGATGCAGGCATTTATATGGGGCCTACTGAGGTTGCAGCAATGGATACCATGCACTGCTATTATTGAGGCAGTCAGTCAGCACAGGAAGGTGCTGGAGCATTCTGAGAAGCAGTATTTTTTCGAGAGGCTGCAATAATCCACTAATGAAGCAGGCAGGATGTGACAGGTCTCCTTTACCAAGGTTACTTGTCATTAGTTTACAAGTTACTAGGATATTGGTTACTAGTTACCTTAATACCAGATAACTGGTTACCTCATTTCTGGTTAACTGGTTGCCAGGTTATTAGTTGCCTGGTTATAAGTTATCTGGTTACTAGTTACCAGTTCACTCTTGTGTGTATTCCAGAAATAGCACCCTGTGCTTCTGTCCTTGGTTCTTAAATTCCAGCTCCTGCCCTGTGAACGTCACTAATAATTCTCTGCTAATCCAGCGAAAAAACAAAAACCTAAAAGAAAGAAAAACCCTCAAAATCATGGAGTCAGTCCAGGGTGGGAATAATGCTTTTCCTGAATGTACTGATATTAGTGGTCTGGATTTCGCAATCTTTCCCGCCACAGCCCTACAAAGAGGGGTCGTGGTGGCTGCAATGATATTGAGAAAATGTGCATTCACTATCTCAGTCAGTACCCTAGAGGCTGCTATTACTGAAGCCATGAGTAACAGGAAGTCCGCAGTTAACAAGGCAGGCAGTGTGGACAGTCTTTTTTATGTTGAAGGCCGCTGAAATTATGGCAATGGGAACCTTGCAGCGCCATTATTGAGGCAGCCAGTCAGTACAGCCAGGTGTGGAGAACTTCAAGACTCAGTGTCCTCACGAGATGCCACCATTATTGATACCTTCCATAAGGGAGAGGCCCCACCTAAATAGGTAGCCAGTACAGGATCCTGTCCTTTAACCTGGCCGGCAGGAAGCTGCAGACTGCCTCTGCAGAGCAAGCCAGTAGGTTGGAGGCCACCATCCTCGATGCAAGCAGTTATGTGGATCCCTTTTGGGTTGTGGTAGTGAGTAACACGTAATCCACCATTATTGAGTCAGCCAGTCCTTACAACGAGGTGCTGAGTACCGCAAGAGGAATCAGGGTTAGGAGAGGCCGCCTTAACTGATGCATGCTGTACACTGAAAGCTGCCATTATTGATACCTTCCGTACTGCAGAGACCTCACTAATGAGGCAGCCAGTACGGGCACAGGCACTTCACTAGTTATTTTTTGTGTTTTAGATTAAGAATTCTATTACTGCATCAGACACAACCCGGAGATTAAACACAGATGCTTTGCTTCCTTCTATTTGCCACACCTGAGGATGATTCAAGGAATCTCCCAGTCACAGCATAATCTGCAAAAGAATCCCCTCCCACATCACAAAGTGTACGGATGTGATGAGACTTACAGTGTCCTTTACTCTATCACAGTTCCTGGTTTTCTCTGTAATTCATCACCTTCACACTTGTGAACCTTACAAGCGGGACATTCTTCCCAATGTCCCCAAAAGTGGCCATTAGGATTTAATGATGTGCCTTTTTTTAAGGAATTTGCAGGGGTATTCAGATGATATTTTAAAAAAGAAAGACTGCAAAGTGTCATGAAAATTCATCTTTATTTTTTGGTTCCACACAAAGCTATATACATACTCAGAGTTCTGGAAACAGCAGCCATTATAGCCTAAACTCCTCTTGAAAAACCCCTGTCATTTTCACAGGTCTTAAATACTTCATTGCTGACCATCCAGAGTGCAGAGACTTAATACATCAATCACGTAATAGAAAAATCAGAAAGGATAGTGGCTTTCCTCAACTTATCTTAAAAATAAGCCTCAAAGGAACCAAGTTTTTATGAAGTTAAATAAATGGTTGTTGAACACAACTCAAGCTGTAATAAAAATATCTGTTCCCTCCATAATGAACAGCCATGGATTTCAATACCTAAACATAATTGGAAAACCACCCCCAAGTTTTAAAAATGAATATTAGTATGTTTCGCAAGCATAGTAATGATCCAAAACTAAGAGAAACAGAGGAAATATGTACTTTAAACACACACGTTGAAATTATATAAATAAAAAATCTGAGCATATCCTGAGGCTGAACAGCTGCATTCTGCATCACACGAATGTGTCAGTTTACCTGAGCTGCATGGTCCCATGTTACCATCTCTGTATAAGTACACCCAAGGTGTTGAGGCTTGGTCCTTCAGCAATCAATGCGCTAAAGTATAAAGAGGAGGAGTTTGTTCTGGCAATTGTTGCTCGGCTGTAATTTCAAGTGTCCCGTACCACAAAGTGTCCCGAATTTGAGTCCTAGTCAGCCTTTCAATGCGAAAAAGTGATCATCTGCTGCCCTCCGGTGGACTTCAAAGGAAAAACACGCGGAGTTTCTGGCCATGGTGCTGAAATTACAGCTAAACCCCTGTTACAGGACCAAAAATTCTACCCAGGGGAAAAAAAAAGAAACACTTTAAAAATCATCTAGGCTGTCTATGGCGGAAATCATTCCATTCTTGGATTCACTGAAGTTACGGCTCCGGGTTTTTCAACTCTTCCTACTCTACTTGTGCAAATGGAGGCTCCTGAAGCTGCTCCACTGAGGTTCTTTTAAGGTGACCCACCACCCTGCCTAATGTTCCTTAGTGCCTCTTTTAACTAGAGAGCAGTGAGCGAGTGAGTGTATGTCTGGCAAGCCGATGCTCTAACCTGTGATCAACACCAGGTACGGATTCTATTCAGTTTTAAAAATATAAATCCAAGTGGCAGTCAAGGGTCAGAGTTCAAGGCTATGGTTGAGGCTAGGGCTGGTGTTGAGGTTATGGTTTTAGTGTGAGGGGTCAGGGTCTGGTTCATCTCAGAGTCAGAGGTGGAAAAGGTGAATTAGATTTGGAAATGGAGAATTTGAATGTATTTCACCGTAATTAAAATGAGTCGCCCTTTATAAGATCTTAGTAAATTCCACTATTGCTCCATATTTTCATACTCATTTCTTTGACATTAAGTTTTAAAGTTTGATTACCTTTTTTATATAAATTATACTCTAAACACATTTTGCTTTTCATAATAAACGATTATAGGTAGTACTCTGGTTAGGGAACCCGTTTGTTTTGAAATCTGTTCTTGTATCACAAAGACTTCTGCTCCATACCTATGTCTGTCTCTTATATAATGAAAGGTTAAATAATCCCGTAGAAACGTGCTAAGACCAAGTATCCTTAATTTTTTGATTTTTGAGAATATCATCATAGAGCATACTTATACAGTGGTGTGTGTGATAAATACTTCTATTTTATTCTACAATGTTGTCACTGATTATAATGTATAGGTCTACGGATCTATATATTTATTATGCTAACCCTTAAGAGACGCTGTCAGGTAATTCCTATCCTAAAATAATCCTGTTCTGCCCTCCTGTGGCCATTAAAGGAATAACACACTGTTCCTCTGTCCTTGGTGCTGCAACTCCAGGTAAAGCCCTGTGAACAGGACCACAACTTCTATCCAGAAAAAAAACACCCCCACCATATCTCTAAGTTGTCCAGACCAGTAATCATTCTGTAGTCATGTTGCTGTGTTCCTTACCTGTTCCCACCGCAGCTGTTAAAGGGAGGCCCTCATAGACTGCCGCCCTGAGGTTCCCTCAGGGTTACCCATCCACGCTGCCTAATATGTTCCTTGTTGCCCTTGTTAACTAGAGTCATGAGTGCATGTCTGCCAAACAAATGCTCTAACCAGTGAGCAAAACCAGCTAAAAATTGTAAGCACTTCTGTTAATTTATTTGTAACTGAAATTGACATACAGTAATCCATTACTTTCCGGTGTACAACATAGTGAGTAAACATTCATATTGTTTCCATCTTTATCTATTTCCTCTGCTGCAGTTACATCTCCATGACTTATTTCATAAGTGGCGTGATGGACTTTTCCATTTACAGTGGTGACAACCCAGGGCTATTGTTGTTCCAAGTGGATCTTGAGCAAGATGGTGGCAGAGGAACAGCTGGAGGCTAATGGGTTTCCGAGGGACTAGGGGTTGTGTCCTGTAGCAGCGTGTGTAATGGCAACACTGTTGGGGCTTAGGCTAAAGGAGCAGTGGCCGTTTGGATCTGATTTGGGGAAGGAGTTCAGACTCAAACTGTCCTGCAGCTACTGTGACAAGACAGGTGCTTCCAGAAGTTCCAGGGACAACATCCAAGCTTTTTCTTTCTCCTGAGATGGAGAGCACCCTGGATTCCCCATAGGTCTCAGGGTTATTACAGCAGCTCTCTTAAAGGGGAGCTAGTAGGGTCAGAATCAGACATATTTTTCAGGCTGTGCTGTTAGCTGTGAAGATAGAGGCCAAAGGAGAGCATGTTTCAGAAGAGGCTCCAGTGTCATTGTGTGCTTGTCCTTCACATGGTGTGGATGGCATTTACCACGTCTTGCAGGTCTCTGCTTTGCATGCAGCTGATATGACATTGACCACCTTGAGGGCCGTAACTATGTCTACTGGTAGTCAGAATTCCGGGATGCCCCATGCCAGAAGGTGTGCAGGGGCCACTTTTTCTCCTTGAGGATCACTGCTCTGCTGGCTGACACAGTGAGGTATACAACCAGGGCAATACCTTGGAAAGACCCGCTGGTCAGGCTGTGCGCCTTTCCCTTCTCCTCACACTCTCTGTACACACTTTTAAAAATATCAATGTGAGGGGAGTCAAGGGTCAGAGACCAAGGCTGGGACTTGGGCTATGGCTGGGGTTGATGTTATGGTTTTAGGGTGAGGGGTCGTTGTCGGGGTCAAGGGCAGGTTTAGAAGTGGCAAAGGTGACTGTAATAGGAAGAGAGAATTATCTTTGCCAAAGATGACTTTGCCTTGTTAAAGATGAAATTTAATTTGTGTTGCCAAATGTGAAGTATCCTGAATTTGAGAAGTATCCAAGTCAGTTGCTCTTTCCAGGATCCTATTAACCACCATAATTTTTTCTAAGTTACTCATGTGACATTAAATTTAGTATTACTGAGCCATTTTTTTATCTTAGGAAATCATTTGTAAACCTTTTTTTATTAAAATATTCTATTTAATAGTTTATTGTTGAAGCAGTCATATTTTTAAAAAATATATTTTATCGTGTTTTTTTTTTCAGAAAGGAGAGAGATAAAGAATCAGAAACATTGATGCGAGAGAAGTATCGATCAGATGCCTCCTGCAAAACCCCCATGGGCATGTGCCTGCAACCAAGATCCATGCCCCTTAGTAGAAACAAACTTCGGACCCTTCAGTCCCCAGGATAATTCTCTATCCACTCAGCCTAAGTGTTTAGGGGTGTACTGAGAAATCATGAATCTGTGAGTTCACTATGTCAGTCTGTAACCTAGTTGCTTCCAGTATTGAAGCCGTCTGTATAGAGGAGGTTACTGTTAAAAAGTCATGGAGTGTTGGACAGGTTTCCTTTTGTGATGCAGCCAGTACCCTGTAGGCTGCCACTATGGATGGTACTTACAGATGTAGTGTTATCATGGGATCATGTTCATACCATGAGCAAAACATTCAATGTAAAGTTTGTTCTGGAAACACATTGGATTTTAATTTTTGTTTAGAAATATATATGTTTAGTATTTCTGAAAGAAAGATATAGGGTCATAGAAGATTTAAGGATGAGTGAGAATCCTAGATCATCTGCCTTCTTTTAAATAAAGAGACACATTTGCCACATCTGCTAATCAGAAGGAATAGTCCCTGGCCAGTGTTGGTCTCTGGTTCAAGCTTTGTATGGACATAGAAGGATCGGTTGTGGGATTTCTGGTCCAGAGCACATACCTGGGATGCATTTTTCATGGCCAGCACCATCTGGGCTCCTGTGGGAGGCCTAAATCTATGTGTCTCTGTCACATTTATATTTGCTTGTTTGTTTCCTCTCTCTCCTCCCCCTTCCTCCCTTTTAGTGTCTGTAAAACAGCCAATGGTAAGAACATATTGTGTGGTAAGAATGAAACGAAAACTGCAGAAGAAAAAATCCCAAAGAAGGAAAAGTTTTGGAGTTTTGAAAAATGATCATCCCCGTGAAGAAAGGCACCATCATGATCAGACCACTCAGCTATGCTGATGTTATTGAACTCGATGTATGTGCCGAAATGGGTTTGTCTCAGTGAATATAGAGTTGGCCTTGGGACTGAAAGGTCCCTGGTTCAATTGTGGTCAAGGGTACATTTCTTGTTTGGGGGCACATCCCTATTTTGTTTTTTGCAGGATGTTGTTGATGGATGTTTCTCTGTCCTCGATGTTTCTATTTCTCTCACTTCGTCTGTGTAAAAAAATTAATGTAATATATTTTTCTAAAAAGGAGAAAGCAATGTTTGTGGAATATAAAAATCAAATGTCCGAGTTTCCCCAGATGTTAAAATCCTGACATATCACGACGAGGCTGCTGTAGGGAAGTCCCTGCAGGGTATCCCAAGACACATGTCCATGGTGAGCCTTTGGTGGTGAGGCCCGAAGGATTTGGGGAAAGTGAGGTGTGATGGAGGTGTGGAATGGACAGAGGAGGGGCCTGCACGTGCTCCCCTGTAATGTCCCTCACTGCTCACTGCTTGTTCCAGAGGCACACAGTCTTAGAAGATGTGAGCAGTCACCTGGTTTTTATGACTGAGGGACATATAGACCAAGGGACCCAGAGACAGAGGGACAGATGGACAGTGTAGTCCGCAGTTGTCTGCAGATATGTCATTTGGTAACCTGTGTCCACCATGCTGGTTCCCTCTATCCTCCCTTAGGTACCTTCTCGGTGGTTGAATACCCCTCACCATAGTTAATATAATTTTTTTACAAAGTTGATTCCTTACTTTAAATTAAATGATGATGTTAAAAAGTTGCTAATTGTGAATGTTTTCATTTGGAAACGTTTGGAAACTTGTTATATATCTCCATGTATCCCCTCCTCAATGAACTGTTGGGTGTGATGTGTTGTGATGCGAGGTGAGCTTCCCTCCAGATGTGATGCTGGCCTCCAGATGTTAGCTTGTGTTTGTAGTTGCTGAGCCACTTTTCCAACTGTGATGTGACCTCCCATGTCCCTCCATATCTTAGTCCTGTGGTCTTCCTCACCAAAAGATCTCAAGCACTTCATCCTTTTCTCTCCTTTTGAGAACATGCCAGCATGCCTGGCTTTTTTGGTACTCGTTTAGCACCCACAGGGGCCTCATCTTCATGTGCTGCCTGTTGAAGTGCACCTGGATGAAAAGCTTGCTACGCCAAGTGCACATCATCCTCTGCAGCAGCTTGTCCCAAGAGTGATTCCCCTCCTCAATCATTTCCTCTTTTCTGCATTGCCCTGCTGTGTCCATATGGTCTCTCGTGAATGGCACCTGTATGCAAGGCTTGTATTTGACTATTTTCCCTTCAGGTGTTCTTTTTTACCTCAGCTAACATGTGTGCTGTTTGATCTGTCCGTGTCTGCACCTTCTGTGAGCAGACTATTTGCTCTGATGCTGTGAAAGTATATCATTCCCTAAGCAGTGACAGTTCCACTTGTAATTCTGGAATTTCCCTAATTCTGAATACACAGTTCATTCTTAACCACTGTGCGGTGTAATTATCCCATCCTGAACGTAATGTCTTATCGCTTAATCATATCCCACCTAAGTAATTACTCAGTTCTCTTTAATAGTCACTTAATTTGTGTTCCCGTTTTCACCGTGTTGTGCTTCCTAGTATGGCATCAAGCGAGTCTATTGTTGGTTATCCACAGGTGTCAGCATATGCTTCTTTGTTGTACTTGTGACATGCAAGCTGGTGTGTGCCTGCTAGTACACCGTGTGTGATTTTCTTTGATCTCCCCTGACAACTCCTAAAAGTTCTGCTTGACAGCATCATCTCTCTCAAACAGTAGAAATGTATTTCTAGTATGCATGACTCTTTGTTGCTTGCTTAGTACTTAGAAGATGCATGCTCATGGTCTGCTAGTTGCTGTGTGACTGCTGACATAAGGCATAGTAATTACAGGTGTTGTCATATGTGCTTGACCAAAGCATGATCTACACATTGCTTTCCTCAACCAACATTGGTATTGCCAGTGCTGGTCAATGTCCTCTATTGCGATTTTTTCATATTAATTCTTTGCTAGAGGAATGCCTCTTGCAATACTCTCCTAAACCCTGTCTGTCTACACTTATTGATATGATATAGCTGTAGATGTTAGAGAAATCGAATTAGGGTCACCATATTGTTGCCCAAAGAAATCGGCTACTCTCCTGTTGGTAGCAGCAGTCTCTACTTCCTCACGAACACCTTCTCTTAGAGTTTGCTGCCAGTTGTCTTTTACTCCACCCCGTAGGATGTATTGGGTGATTGGTGTCATGTCCTTATAAAGTGTTTGTAATGACTGTATCTTGTGATATTCTTTATGGACTACAGTCTGTGTATTTGCTGTCACCTGTTGAGTGATCTAATTGTATCTTTGTGTTCACTACCGTTGTGTAGACTCCCAATTATGGCCCTTCGAAAGAATGAAAGCTTCTAAAGATGAATGACATTTCCAGTTACATGTTCCAGGAAGTCTGTATCATGATTCCCCTCTATAGTGTAGTCATAGTCCCTGTATAGAGCCATCCCTCCTCCCAACTGACAATGCAAGTGTTTTGGTGTTCAGCCATGTCCCGCCTGAATTGTCACTTAGTTTCTTCCCCTTAAGACCCCCAAAATGGTGCTCTTCTTGCTCCCATGTCTGGCAGTGTTCATATCATCCCAGGAGAATAAAGTGCTTCGTCGAGTTACCTCTGTGCATCATTTTGTTGCCTATCCCAGTCTTGAAGCTGTGCTCGACAGTTTTCATCCCATCAATGCGATTGTCGTATCGTATTACAGACCCTTGCCTTGTTCATGCGTGGCAAGCATAGCTGGATGTCGGCTATTTGGTCTGTGTTTATAGCTAGTTCTGTTATCATGGGGTCCCTGTTGCAAAGATGCTGAACATGTGCAAATGAAGGTCATAGCTCATGTACTTTGTCCAACCATGTTCCAATTTCTTTGGTGTCCGCAGCCACCATTAGCATCTCGACCACACCCCCTATTTTCTGCCTTGGTCACCTGAGATGATCAGAGGTCAAATAAATGGCCTCCCCCCCTCTCCAATTCCTAACTCTGGGAGCTGTAGTTGCTTTTCAAACGGGATCCGGATCACCTCAATGTGGTTTGAAAGCATTCAGTTCTTTGTTTACTTGGCTTGTGCCTCCTCCCCATCTTTTGCTGTTTGGTATTTCAGTGCACCTATTATATCTCCTGCATTTTATTGTTTGCTCACACGTGGCTGTGGAACAGTTGCAGCATGTTATGTTTTAGAGTGCTGCAGTCCCAACCCCTACTCCCTGTTTTTCAACATCTGCCATCCAAGAACTGACCCATGTTTTTTCTGCATCTTCACTATCAGATTCGAGGGGTTCTAGCTTGCTGTGATACTGTGAAAGGATGGTACCATTCCCCAGTTTGTAACTGTCAAGATTCTCAGTGTGCCCCACATACACAGTGCAAGCTGCCATTATCTTGGTGCTGTCCTATTTCCAGCCTGATTCCTTATCTTCCCTCAAATTTTCTCCTAGGTCATGTTCTGATTCTGTTCTCCCCTCATGCCTGTTTTCCTTTTTCCAAATGGGGATGTAGGAAAGCATGGAGAATGTAGCTGTGGTGCAGTACTTTGCTTCCCAGTATCGTTTCATTATATGCTTTTAATTGATGTGCCATCCTACCTATGATGTGCCTGCTAACGCACCTTTAACCCTACTTTTTTGCTTTAACCTTGCCCACCTAAAGAACTCGAATGTTTTGTCCTTTCTCCTGTATTTGACTACCAAGTATGCTTGGCTATTTAATCAGGGTCCATAATGGGTCCTGTATTTTGGGTGTTTGTTGAAATGCAGCTGCATGGAAACATGTAGTCTGTTCCTTGTCCATCTTAATGTGACAGCTTTCCTAAGCATCTGTGCTTTGCCCAGTAAAGCCCATGTTTCTGCCAGTGAGAACCCTAGTTCCCTCAAGGCCTGTTTCTTGAAATGTGAAGTCCCTGTGTTCCTTCAGGTGATGGGTACATGTTCTGCGTCACCTTTAAGCACTCTATGAATCTCTAGACCATGCCCTTCTCCTTCCCTCTCCCACTACCTCATGAACACAGGAGCTGAAGTTGGCTGAAGTCCCATCCTTTCACAATTCCTTGGTAAATTTAGGGTTCATTGATTAGTTTGACCTCTTGATATTGCAGTAAGTGGAGGTACATCTTCCTCTTGGGAGCCTATGCTAGTGTCTTCTTTCTTGAGGACTGCCTTATCTAAGCCAATCCTGTGGCTATCATATTGCCTTTATGCCTTTATTTTAGTGATTTTGGGCCTTAGCTTTCATTGATTCTATCCCAAGTAAACCTTCTCATGGAAACCACTTTTTTGTTTTTTAATAAATACTAAATGTTGAGTACTATCTTAAAGTGGCAGTGCATGTTCTTTCAAGTGGTCGTCTTTCCTGCTTCCTCTTCCTTGATGCGTTTGCTAATTTTTTTATGGCTAACACCTCAGTGTTGTGCCAAGAGCAGCGCCACCACCCGTCCTACACTATCTTACATGTTTTATATTATTTCTCCCAGTTACTTTTTCCTACTCATCTTTCACCACTCCACCCCAGCACTCGCATGTAGTAGCTTCCCTTCTTGCTGCCTCTTGGGGATGGAATGACTATTTTGGGTGGAGAGACCTTCTGTTTGACTTGCTGTCTCCTCATGGGTTGTTCACAGGTGAGCAGTTTCAGGCACCCCACCGTGTTTTCCCTTTGCCTCAAAGCATGGGAGCCAAGCCCTTCCCCTCCTCCACAGCTGCTGCTTTTCAGCAGCTGCATCATGGGGTGTGCTTGTCTATTCCCTCCCACCCCATGCCATTGCTGTACATGTCTGTCTGGGTCAGCCACTTTTTTAGTTTTAAAGCACTGTATGTTCCTTGGCTGGGCTTGTGTTGGCTGTACAGTAGCTCTTGGAACCATGACTTCCCGTGTCCAGCAGTCTTCCCCAAAAAGCTATTTTTACCTTGGCCGCTCAGGTTATCCCCAGACCACCCACCGTCTCCCATGTCACAACCCTTACTTTCCCATGCAGGCTGCCTTGGGCCCAGCACTGTTGTCTTGTTGTTCTGTCCGTCTTTGCGTGTGAAATGTCCTACAGAGCCTACTCTGTTTTTTGCTCCCCATGTGCGTTGCCTGCTTTTGGACAGCCATCGCTCAAAGAGCAGCCCATTCTAATAGTATTGATGCTTGCAAGTACCTATGTAATGCAAATACAGTTCTATACCAATGGTGTCAATTCAGTTTCCATCTTTCCTTGTGTTATATGAGAGGAAGGGCTATTCCACTTGCTTCCTTTGGCTCATCTTTAGGAACGGTTCTAGCCATTTCACACCAAAGCTTTCCATTTCTCACCCACATATATGCCATTGAGTCCACCTATGCTTTTACTCTAGGACATCCCTGTTTTTTATCGTGTTTTGGACTGCTTGTCTCTGTGTTCTGTGTTTGTTTCAAGTTTGGGGGAGTTTGTTCTGTTAGGGTATGAATGTAGGGCAGCTGTGTGTGGCCTGCTGAGGTGCACTTATGCTTCTGGCCTACACCGTTGCTATTTCACATGTGTTCTTGGTTGTTGGAAAGATAAGTCACAAGCACCTTTGTTGTCAGAGTAGCCTTCCTACGTGGCAGCAGCAACTTCTGGATGGAATCCCATGGCCCTTGGAGGTCAGCTGTGGCATGAAGCCAGGGTACCCTGTACATCAGTCATTGTCCTGTGACATGCTTTATCCCCTGTCCGTCATGTGTGTGTCCCTGTGTGTAATGATGCCCATTTCCCCTTCCCCCGCCCATGGATATATTCTCATTGGTAGTACTGCAAGTGGCTGACTCCCCTTCAATGCCTCTTTCTTGGTCTTAGCTTTCCTACATAGGGTGTCCTGTGGGCATCGTCCCCCCCCCCTTTTTTGTGCGTAGTCAGTTAATGCTGTCCTGATGCGTGTGTTGCCTGATAGCCAGGGCTTCGGTGTGTCATACCTTTGTCCAATTCCAGTGCGTGATTCCCCCTCTTTGCATGTTTTTTGCAGTGGTTGATTACTCCTCCCAGTGTTCACCCTCACACACCCAAGCGTTCCCTCCCATGTAAGACGGAGTCGCTCATGCACACACAGAACTCTGAGACTCACCGGGATGGAGGGGCAAGGGCGAGGGGAACAGCAAAGCAGTTGCGGCATAAGGTGGTATGATGGGGTCATGGGAGTTACATGCATCGGAAGGATTTGCTAGGTTAGCAGATTCATATCGTGTTATTCTTGGAGCAGCCAGGTAGACTGACTGGGTGGTTTCCTGTCCATGGTTCCTTTTCTGACCTCATGTGGAATGTCCAGTGTAGAGCACTTCTTGGTTTCAGGGCCTGTGGTTCTAGGCTTTTTTCATAAAGTCACTCTCCATGTCCATGGCCCCGTGTGGGGGTTGGCAGCTGTGATCCATGTGGTGTCCCACCAAGGTGTCCTCACACAGCACATTTTCGAGGCATCTGGCTCCAGCAGCAAGCATCATCCGCATCATAATTTCTTGTTCTTCCTTGCCCTGTGCAGTGGGTTGGTGTTTGTTAAATGCTTTTGCCCGTGTCTTGGCCCTGCTTTCTACACATTACCTGCTTGACTCTCCACTCATGAATTGTTTCCCAACAAGTATCTTTTTGAAGCTTGTGTGGCATTTGTGCCAAAGCAGGAAAGGCTGCTCCCTTTTTGTGCTTTGTGAGGCAGTTTAGTCCTCTACCTCTTCCTTCCAGTGCCCTACCCATTACTTCCTTCCCTGCCATCTGTCAGGTTCCCAGGAAACCGGATGCTTCAACCTTCCTTGGGGTTTTTCTGTCCCTCCTCCCTTGCTAGTTTCTCATGTCAGTGATAGGTGCAAATCTACAGCTCCTCCCCACAATGCTTTCTAAGTTTTCTCTGAGGAGTTCTCCTAGAGCCTATGAATTTCCCTTCAATTTGTCGTCTGTGTAGAACCATAGGGAGACAGCCTCTTTGTGTGATTTTTGTGTCCCTAGTCTCTGTTCCTTGCGCTTTGTAGCTGTTAGCCCACTATGCAGAGTTATGGCCCAAACACTCCCTCCCATCCCAGTTTATCTCCTGTCCCAAGGAGAGGTTTTTGCTTTTTTCTTTCAATGGTCTGCCATCCCTGTGATAGTCTGTTATAGGCACTCACCTCCTATCTTCGCCGGTAGTTGTGGTTTGCCGGGTGGGGTCTTGTTCTTTAGCATCCTCCTTGTCAGATATATTTTTACGTGTATTTCTTTCTCATTGGGTACACAACTGCCAAAAGAAAGACATCATTATGCATGCATGTTTGGGATGCCTGCTTTACCAGTCTCACATCCTTGCAGCATCAGGGACTCTGCACTGTCCTTTGCCAGCTGTGCTGCTTCTCTAGGCATTGTGTAGTGTTTCTTGCCCTCCTTTCCCTGAAAAGGTCTCCTCCCTTAGATTGGTTGGTGCAATTCTGGAATTACATTTTATGCACTGTCTTCTCATTTTCTATATTATCATTAGATAAAGTCAGTACAGCAGAAGTGTGCAAGTATGGGCTTAGATTCTTTATCAGAAAGGAGAAGGGTTCTCACACTCAAGAATGCACTTATAGTTCTACAGGCTGGGGCATGGTGTCTTTTCCCTTACCGTTTTCCGAGGCCTTTCTCCCTTTGTCCACGGTTATTTCCATCGATATTCTGTTTTTTCTACTAGACTCCGTGATTTTCCCTTGCACCTTTTTTTATTTCTTTCCTGTTTGTTTTTTTTTATTTCCTTTCTCCCTGCAAAAGATATGAATTTGTGTATTTCAAAAAAAAACCTTATATTCCCATTGCAAGTTTGGGTAGTGCGTGTTATGTTTTCTTAGCCCTGTCTTCTGTAGTTTGAATGTTCCCTTCTGTGAATCTTGAGCCCTCGGTATCATGGCCAAGGAATCTTAGATATTTTTCAGTTTTCCTTCCTGTTCAATTTTTAAATTACCTTTTTTATGATTGTCATGGCTACTTTTTCAAGGGGCTTGATGGATACAATCCTGATTTTCTAGGGATGATGTGGGGTTGCTTTCAAAGTGTGCTGCTTCAGGGTTGCAGTCCTGATGGTAGAGCTGTGTTTCTCAACCTTTCTAAGGCCGTGACCCTTGCGTACAGTTTCTCATGTGGTGGTGACCCCCAACCATGAAATTATTTTTATTGCTACTTTATAATTTTAATTTTTCTAATGTTATAAATCGTGATGTAAATATCTGTTATTTCCGAGGGTCTTAGGCGACCCCTATGAAAGGGTCGTTCGACTCTCAAAGTCGTCGCTACCCACACGTTGAGAACCATTGTGCTACAGTGTCTTATCTATCACTTTAGATGGGTTACGTGTCTTGTTTAGTTGCCCAGCTGTATGAATCGGCCACAATGTGTGCTGTAGCTGGACTGCTAGGCCTCCTTAGGTCCGCTCTTCTTGTTTAGACCTTCACTTATATTGTGTGGCCGATTTATCTTCCTGGAAGCATGTGTATCCTGAAGGATGCTTTCCCCCTGCTATCAAAGAGATTCCTACTCGCCTAGGAGTGCCCGTAAATAGCTCAGGAGGGAAAGTGTGGCCTTTCCTCTTCAGAACTTACTTGTTTCACCTTTACAATTTTGACTCCCTCCTTGGTTGCTCTCCCTCTTTGAAATCAATGCTCATTTGTCACGTAAAATAAGAGGCAGCTTCCCATACATTCCCTTTAGATCAGTGGTTCTCAACCTGTGGGTCGCGACCCCTTTGGGGTCGAATGACCCTTTCAAAGGGGTCTCCTAAGACTATCAGAAAACATCTATTTCCCAAGGTCTTAGGAACCAACAGACTGCTCCTTGGTGTAGAAAAATAGTTGACTATTGTCATATGAAGACCGTTACCCATGTTACACCACGATTCAAGACAAAAATTTTATTTATTTATAATCAGAAATAAATATTTCTCAATATATAATTATATACTGATTTTGTAATTAATACTTGTGTTTTAATTATCTTCAATTTTTAACAATGAAAATACATCCTGCTTATCAGATATTTACATTACAGTTCATAACAGTAGGAAGATTAAGGTTAAGAAGTAGCAATGAAAACAATTTTATGGTTTGGGATCACCACAACGTGAGCAACGGTATTAAAGGCTCGCGGCATTAGGAAGGTCGAGAACCACTGTTCTAGAATAACCTTGCTTTCCATTAGCCCCTTCATAGTTCTTGCGGTCTGCCCGCCTCATCAGCTCCCGGTGAGACTGGCTCACTTTAGACCCGACATTTTATCGATACAAGGGAAATGTTGTGTTTGCAATGGGCCACTCACCTTGGTTCCTTGGATGAGGCACCGGCCACATGGCGGGGATGCTATGCGTCCCTTGCTGCATCCAAGTGCCTAGTCTCAGTCCGAGTCCGCATAGTGCTCCAGGGGCAGCTTCTTTGTCAGCTTCCTCCGGATCGCTGTTCTGGTGAGGTGAATGTGAGGTCTTGCATCTTCTTCTTTTGGGTTTTGTTAGGAGAATCCATCGTTTCTTTGCTCGATTGCAGGGAAGTCCATTGTTCCGGCTGTGCTGCAGGAGAGAAAGGGTGTTTTGGGCCTTGCTCTGCTGTTTTAAGTTTTCCTCTAAGTCAAACTGAGTTAATGGCCCTGAGAGAATTAATTGGATGCCTTGTTTGGGGCGTGGGTTGCTTCTTAGTTGGTAAAGGGAAGCTAATCTTTGAGGAGTGAGATGATGGGCATTCTCTTCTCTGGCAGGGAGGGGTGCTGCCCCCTAGGCCTTAATGATATTGGTCCATTAACTTCATGGCCCTGACAAAGACTGAGTCCCCGAGCCCCCTTTGTTGTGTCCTCTGGGTTCATGAAGGAGGAGTGTCCTAGGTTGCCTCTAGGATGGTTCTGCTGCCTGAGCAAAATTGTTCCGCTTTCCTTGGGCTCTCTTTTGCTTTGTGAGAGGGGCCACCATTGTGTTTGCACAATTGCTTGCCTTGCCCTTGGGCTTATTGAGGCTAAGTGAGGAGGGGCCATTGTGTTGAGCCTACTTCCTCACCTTAGCCTTGAGGCTGCTCTTGTCCAGTGAGGGGGGGGACCATTGTGCTGTGCCCCATTGTTCACCTCTGCCTGGGGCTTGCTGTTGCCGAGTGATCAAGGGGACCATTGTGTTGAGCCTAGGATTGTGTTCCGCTCTATAGCATGCCTCTATGGCTTGCTTCAAGGTCTGCTGAGGGAGATGATGTGGTGTATGCTTGTTCTTGGCCTATCTTTTGGGCCCTGCATGTGAACCAGAGTATCATTTGCTCTCTTCTCCTAGTCTCAGGAAAGCGCACAGAGCACCTGAGCACAGCCCTGAGAGTTCTCAATGTGGAGGTGAGTTTGGCAGGGGCTGGGTACCAATGGATGTCCCATAATTTATCTAAGGACCTAAGCACAGGTGGCCAAGAGTATCCTCTGCCAATAGAATGGACTTATACGGATGACTTAAGGCGCTTATTAAATATTGGCCGAGCATAAATGACACAGGAGACAGACAGGAAATGCACGAATCACACGCGTTTTATTTCACAGAGTCCTGGTGGTTTCTAGACCTCGGCAGGCCACCGGAGATCCACGCTGACAGACACACACACTGCACGTTGCACGTTGCAGCTGCAGCTCGGCGTCTCTTAGAGGCTTCGGCTTGTGGCTCTCTGTTCGGAACCAGGGTCCACTGCAGAGCTCAGAGTTCAGGTAGGATGCAGGAAGGGTACCGGACAAGTGGATCTAATCTCCTTTGGAGCTTGCTGTCTTTTATGTGCTCCAGCATACATCTTCAGTGTGTCTTAAGTGTGTCTTATCAGCGGGTCCCAGGTGTTCTGCTATGTGGTTTTTACATGTGGGGTATAAACTTTTTTATCTCTTACAGGCACATCTCTTTTAAGGGCGTTCACACTTCATTCCACTCTCTAATATGTCACACCCAATTTCTTATTTTATATTTGTATTCTATCTTTATTATTATTACTATAATAGAGGACAGCGGAGTGCAGGTTGCAATTGGTTCTGTGGGTCTTGTCCTTTATTGTCTTGCTCACAATTGAGACATGTCTGGTTGACATTCGTATTCCTGCTGTGAGTTTTGCGTGTGCGCTTTACAAACATCCCCGAGTTAGTGTTTAAGCATGCGCTGCCATTTGCCCTTTTTGGGCTCCCCTTTCCGTGCTTGATTTGTTTGCTCTTTCCCTTCCTTTTCCCGCTTGTGAAGAGCACTCCTTCTCTGATGCTATTGTCTTTCTTCCCTTGTGTCCCCTTCATTCCAATTCTTATCCTTTGCTGCCATCTGGTGGTCATTGTTTGTAATATAGCATTTTACCTCTTTCTGCGCATTCATTTTATTTGTTTGTGGTCCTCTGCTGCCATCTTATGGCCTGTGTTGGGATATCAGCCTATTTTACTAAGTTTTGTCAGTGGTGCGTGGATGTGGTTCCCTTTATTATTTTTGTGTCTTTGTGGTTTTTTTCATGCCTTTTTCGTGTCATTCAATTTCAGGCTTTTATTTCTGGATTTTAGGATTTCCTTGTCGGTGACCCAAAAGACAACACAAATCTTTCCAAGTTGTTTCCTAGTGGTTAGTTGTGTTCTTTTTCCCAAGAAGCTCACTCGGTGTTATGGTTCTCTGCTGCGTTGTGCTGTTTAAATTTGGAATGGCAGTTAATTCCGTCAATAAGGAAGGGTTGCTGTAGAGTTTGTCATTTCAATGTGGGATGAAGTTTGAGACTGGTTTTTCTGTCCCCTTCCAACCCTCTTCTCCCCCTCTGCTTCCCCCCCCCCCCATACTCTTGGCAATTATTTTCCTTGTATGCTCATTGTTCCTTGTAGTGATACTCAATGTCATTGGGTGTTTCTCGTGCATGTACACACATAACGTTTTACCTCTTCTTTTTGTTCTTTTTTTTCATATTTTTGTGTATAGAGGAGATGGGTTCAGGGAGTTTTGGGTGTTGCACAGAGAGACAGAGATAGAGGGAGAGGGAGAGGGTGAGACCCAGAAATGTCGATGTTACGGACGATTGCAAAATGCTCGCTTCCCATTTGTGTGTATTCTGAACAACCTTGAACTCTTCAGCTCCTAGGTTAACCCCTTACCCAATGAACTACGCCTTCTGAAATTGAATTGCATGTGTCTCCTTGACCTTCATTGACATGTTGTTTGCTTTGATTTGAGCGTCTTTATGCTTCCATGGCTGAGCACTGCTCACACATGGTTGCAGTTTCCTTTATTTCCCCTGATTTGTTTTTATTTCCTTGATGCCTTTCTACTTTTGGTGTTGTCTCTCTGTATATGTTCTGTGTTCCTTAATTTTTTTATTGTGTTTAATGTCTTGCGCTTTGCTCCTGTCTCGTGAATTGCTACAAAACGGGGCAGTGTTATTCTTATGCTTGGGTTGTCTTCATTTTAGAGTTCACTGTTGTGTTTGCCTTTCCATCATGTCTAGTTTTTACCTTTTTATTGTTATGATTTTTTTTACATCGAGGAAGGAAGAGGGACAGAAAGCCAGAAACATCAAAAGAGATACATCAATCAGCTGACTCCTGTACTACGCCTCACACTGGACATGTGCCCACAAACAAGGTGCATGCCTGGGACCTTTTATTCTGCAGGCTGATGCTCTATCCACTGAGTGAAATAGTTTTCTGCATTTCTCACGTTTTTATCTTGTTTTTATGTTTCTCTTTGTAGTCTTTGGTAATGTGTGTTCCACGGTGGTCGCCCTCAGACATGCCTTGGATGGTGCCCCTTAGTGGGATAAGATGTTTCTGTCTGTGATGGCTGCTTCTTGACATTGTGTTGCTCAGAGTCCCCATCTGAGGTGTATACAGACTTTCCTGGGTCAGGCTACTTCTGTTTGGTACTTGCAGTGCCAGTGCGTCCTCCCTGTGTCATCGATGTCATTTCCCCCCTTGTTTGGTTCACATTGTTAAAGTCTTTCTTTGATCTGGTCTTTGCTTTTCCAAGAAAGGTTCATTGTGTCCTGGTTTACTTCAGGGGTAAATTCTGTTGGGTAATGATCCATAAACAGTTCTTGGTTGCTTTGTTGTGCTCCTCTCATTCAGCTGTGTTTCTCCCTGACCACAGCTATGTGGTGTGTGCTGTGGCATGGATTATTTGGGCATTATTGGTTTTTTATTATCATTATAATTAGTGGTTATTTGCGGAGTATGTTTTAAGGACATGTTGTGACATGGTTTTCAGGGTTGATGTCAATGAGGCTGTAGGTCTTTATGTGGGACTTCATCTGTGTTCCATGACCCCTTTTCTATCCTAGCTGTCTGAAATAGCCACAATGTCTGCCGGAGCTGTCCTGCTCAGCCTTATGGGTGCTGTGCTTGGCAAGACATTCACTTCCATCATGTGGCAGATTCTCCTTTCTGTAATCCCGTGCTTCCATTGAGGATGCCTTCTCACTGGTCCCACTGACATTCCTAGTTTTCTAGACGGATCCTGGTAGTCACCAAGCAAGGAGATTGCAGATTTGTGATGTCCGTTTTTCAGCTATGTTTTTTTCAGTCCTTGCTCTTTCCCTGCTGAAATTTTCTGAAATCAGCATTATTTTCTCTTTTTTAGTAAGCTGCATACACCTATATTTTCCCTCCATATTAACTTTGCTGTGTCTTCCAGAACCTTTTTATGGTGCTTGCACCCTCCCCTCCCGTCTATGTCACACTCAGCATGAGTGAGGTGAGGGAGGTCCAACATTCTTTTTAAAGAAGGGGCTATTGTGGCAGCAATGGGCAACATTCCAGGGTTCAATGGATGTGCTGCAGGCCACGGTCCTAAGTGCTATGGTCCCTTTACTGGATCCGAGCACCGATTCTGAGTCCACACAGTCTTCCCTGGGCAGCTGCTATGTTTTCCTCCTTTTCTCTGCTGCGTTTAGGTGCCTGTAGAGCGTTCTCTGCTGTTCCTACAGTTCCATGTGTTTATTACACCTTTTCTTTTCGCATGTCCACGGCGGTTAAATAAAGATGAGTGCTGGCAGACCCAAAGGGGATTAGGCGCCGCACTCCTCTCTTTGCAGTTTTTCTTAAAGGGAAATTGTGTCACTAGTCCTGGTGGAATTCAGAGGAAGTCTTGTTGATTGCATCGTGTGTATCTCAGGTTGGACATGGCAGCAATTGTTTGAGGATTTGGATTATGTGCATTTGCTTGTCTGTCAGGGAGGGGTGCTGCATGCTTGACCTGTCCCATGTTGGGCTATGGGCTCGGTAAGCATGACAAAGAGCTATTCACTGCTCGACCTTTGTTGTGTCCCCAGGGTTCTTGAAGAAGGGCACTCCCCACTTTCCCCGACACATTGTAGATTGCTCATCTTTTTCTTGGTCTCTGTGTTGGTAGGTGACGAGGAAGACCTTTATGGTGAGCCTCAGATTGTGCGCCATCTGATTGCATGGCTTCGTGGGTTGCTTTATGGTTTTCTGTGAGCAGTGATGTGGTGTCCACCTTTCCTCGGCCTGAATTTGGGGTCAGTGTTTGAACAAGAGCATCCTTGGCGCGTTTTTCCTAGGCTCCTTAACGCACACGTTGCACCTGAGTGCTGGCCCGGCGATTTTTGGTGTGGGGTTGAGTGTCCCAGGGCATGGGGAGACGACAGCGCTTGGCTCACTGTTACAGCTTCTGTGGGTTCCCCATTCACTGCTTTGATAAAAGTTGTTGCAGGTGTGTTTGTCCTGTGTTTTCCCGCTTTGAGTTGTGTGTGTTGCGCTCCACAAACATCCCTCAGGTCTTTTGGAAGCATGTGCTGCCGTCGTCCCTTTATGGGTTCCCCTGCGGTGCTGGGTTTGAAAAATCCTTTTTTCCCCCGCCTGTGACACGCACCTTCCCTCGTAGATGCCTCTGTTCATCTTTTGCCTTTCTGCTGGGATTTTCATTTGTTATCCTCTGCTGCCATCTTGTGTCCATTGTTGGTATAGCAGCTTATTTTAAAAAAAGCTTTCTGGCAGTGGTGGTTGTGTCCTTCCTGTTTGCAGTTTAGATCTAGTTATGTTTCTTGCCTTCTATCTGGTAATTGTTTTCCTTCCTTTCTGTTTCTGGTTGCCGGGAGTTATTGTTCTGTGTCCTGAAATACGATTACTTCGTAGTGTCCTCCTTCTGATCACATTGGTACTTGCCTTTTTTTGATTCTGATTCAGTAAGTTATGGATCTCTGCTCCTACCAGGTCTTTTGTTTTCCCATGGCAGTGCATTGTCTGTTCTTGGAATCATTCTTGTTGTTTTACGGGTCATGTGAAATTTAGTTGGAGACTGCTGTGGCCGCTGTTTCCTTTTTTTGATGTTTTTTCTTTGCTTTGCGTGATCTTTGATCTTGCCTTTGCTCCTTTCTCCTTTAGGATGCTATGATGTGTGTGTATGCACACATGCGGCCCTATCTTTCCCTGTTTTCGCCATGTTTTCGGTTTAATTTTTTACAGGTATGAAGGGACTGGGAGAGAGGTAGAAACATGGATGTTATGGATGTTTTTTGCCCCTGTTTTATCCACAATTTTCCTCATGAGGATGTGCTCTCCCTACATCAAGTCATATGCCCTGCAACATTTTCGGATCCACCTGCAATTCTTGAGTCCTCAGGCTGCCACTGTGTCCACTGAGTTCTACCTGTTAGGTCTGCATGCAGGGCATTTCCTATTGGAGTCGTTCTGTCTCCTCAACCTTCGTTCTCCTTCTCTTGTGTGAGTATTGGTATTCTGTCTTAGGTGTCCTCATGTTTCCATGGCAGTGATCGCTGTCGAGAAATGATTGCGGTTCACTGTATTTTCCGTTCTATGATTTTGTTCGCTGATGCCTTCATGACTTTTTGGCTGCCTCCACATTTCATGTGTGCATGCACTTGATGTTGGCGTTTGCTTTGTGTTCCGCTCTTATTTCTTTTCTGTTGCTGTATGCTGGCAATTGTCTGGTTCTTCTTCCTTGTGTGCTTACGGTAGAGTTCATTCCTGTGTGTATCATTCCTTAATGTCCCGTTTTCACATGTTTTATCTTGGTTTCCTGTGGTTTTTTTTCAGGCATTGCGAGTGAGTGCTCCACGACGGTTGCTGTCTGCTGTCTCCTGGATGGTGTTGATTTGTGGCAGAAGGTGTCCTCTTGGTTTCCATCCAATTGCTAAGAGTCCAAGTTGTCACGTCTGGATGATGTACTTTTTTTTTGGTTCTTTTATTTGCAGTCACTGACGTTTTCTGAGTTGGGTTAGGATTCCCATTTTTCCCTGCTTTCGATGAGGTCATCATTGTGTTGCTCCTTTATTTTGATGTTTTTCAAAATGTAGTCATAGAGCATACTTATGTCCCATGGAATAAACACTTATATTTTGTTCTTTAATTAAGTCACTGATTATGCTTCATATTTCTATGGATCTATGTATTGTAGTGGCCTTTAAGTTTCGCTGCAATGAAAGTTTTGCCCAAAAATAATGCTTTGCTGCCGTCCTGTGGCCATTCAAGGAATAACACACTTTCCTCTGTCCATAGTGCTGCAAGTCCATGTAAAACATCGTCAACACGACCACAATTTCTACCCAGAAAATACTCCCCCACTAAATTATCGAAGTTGTCCATGCCAGCAATGATTTTGTAGTCGTGGCACTGTGTTTAACGGTTCCCGTCTCAGCTCTTGAAAGTGTGGCCCCCATAAATTGCTGCAGTTAGGTTCCCACCCACGCTGTTTAATATGTCCGTTGTTGCCGTTGTTAACTACACTGGTGAGTGTGTGTTTGGCGAGCAAATGCTCTAATCAGTCATCAACACCAGTTAGGAGTTGTATACACTTTTGTTGTTAATGTGCATGTATTTTTAACTCTGATTGACATATAGTAATAAATTACTTTCAGGGGTAAAACACAGTGATTCAACTTTGATGTACCTTTAAAAGTGATCACCCCATCAGTTTAGTTCCCATCTGACTCTATTTCCTCTATTGCAGTTACATCTCTATGAGTCATTTTATAAGTGGTGTGATGGACTTTTTCAGCCCCTGTGGGGACAACCCAGGGCTGTTGTTGTTCAAGAAGGACACTGAGCAAGATGGTGACAGAATAACAACTGGAGGTTAATGTGTTTCAGAGAGATAAGGGGTTGTGTCATAGAGCAGCGTGTGTACCTGCAATAGTTCAGGAACTTATGCTAAAGTAGTAGTGGCTGTTTGGAACTGTTTGGGAGAAGGAGGTGAGAATCAAAGTGCCCTGCATCTGCTGTAACAAGACAGGTGTTTCCAGAAACTCCAGGGAGAACATCCAAGCTTTTTCTATCTTCTTAGATGGAGAGCATCCTGGATTCCCCACAGATTCCAGGGTGATTACAGCAGTCCTCATAAGGGGAGGAGGATGTAGTGTCAGAATCAGAAAGATGGATGGGGCTGTGATTTTAGCTGTGTAGATGGAGGACAACGGAGAGGCATGTTTCGGGGAGGCTCCGGTGTCATTGTGGGCTTGTCCTTCCTGTGTTTGTGGATGCCATGTACCAAGTCCTGCAGGTTCCTGTTAATCATGTAGTTGATCTTCCCTTGATGATCTTGAGGGCCTTAACCATGGCTGCTGGCTGTCTGGAGACCCGCTATGCCCGATGCCACATGGTGTGCAGGGGCCGCCCATGTTCCTTGGGCAACATTGTTCTTCCAGGTGCAACTTTGAGGTATGCAACTAGGCCAGTTTATTGGTAAGATTCCCTGTGAAGGTTGTTCCCCATTCCCTTCCCCTCATGCATCCTCTACTTACTTTTAAAAATATAAATATGAGGGTTGTCAAGGGTCAGAGACCAAGGCTGGGGCTGTGGCTATGGTTGGGGTTTATGTTAGGTTTTAAGGTTGAGGGGTCTGTGTCAGGTTCAAGGTCAGTGTCAGATGTGGAAAATGTTAATTGTAATTGGATAGAGAGAATTTTCTTTGCCACAGCTTACTTTTCTTTGCGAAAGAAGAATGTGTAGGGTAAAAGGTGAATTATTGTTGTAAGAAGTGAATTGTTGTTGTAAAACGTGATTTAGTGTGTATTTTAGAAGTATCCAAATGAGTTGCTCTTTCCAGCTTTCGAGTAAATTGCAATATACCTCTATAATTTCTTATGTTACTTTTGAGATCTTTAAGTTAATATTACCGAGTCATTTTTTACCTTACTAAGTCCGTTTTCAACATTTTTTGTCTTTTATATATTCTATGTAATAGTTTGGTGTTTCAAGACAGTCATTTATTTAAAGTATATTTTCTAGAATTTTTCATAGAGGAATGGAGAGAGATGGAATTAGAAACATCGATGAGAGAGAAACTGATCAGCTGACTTTGTATAAGTTCAAATGGGAATGTGTTCACAACCAAGGTACATGCCCTTGACCAGAATAGAACTCGGGACCTTTCTGTCAGCAGGCCGATGCTCTATCCACTTATCTAAACCTGTTTCTTTGTGACGCAGGTATTTTAAAACGTGTCCGTGTAATCTACAGGGTTCGAAACCTATGCCTGTCTTTTTCAGAATGATATAGAATAATCCCGGAGAAATATGTTAAGATTAAGGACTCCTTTTTCTGACATTTTTTCAGAATGTATTTATACAATATATTTCTACACTGTATTTTTATAAATATATTTTATTGATTTTTTATAGAGAGGAAGGGAGAGGGTTAGAGTGTTAGAAACATAGATGAGAGAGAGATATCGGTCAGCTGCCTCTTGCACAATCCCTACTGGGTATATGCCCGTAAACATGGTACATGCCCTTCATCAGAATCGAACCTGGGAGCCTTTAGTCCACAGGGCAACACTGTATCCATTGAGCCAAACTTTTTTGGAGTATACTGAGAAATGATGAATCTGTGTGTTTATTATGTAAATCTCTAACTTAGATGCTGCTATTATTGAAGCTGCCTGTATAAGGGAGGTCGCCGTTCACAAGGCAGGCAGTAGTGGACAAGTTTCCTTTAGTGATGCAGCCATTACCCTGTAGGCAGCCATTATTCATGCTACCTCCATATGCAGTGCTATTATGGGATCATGTTCATAATAAGAGAAAAATATTCGACATAAAGTTTTGTGCGGAAACACAGTGTTTTTCCCTTTGTTGTGAAATATGTATGCTTGCTATTTCAGAAAGAGAGAGAGAGGGATACAGAAGCCTCAAGGATGAGTGAGAATCACATATCGTCTGTCTTCTTTCCAAAAAAAGAGGTACATTTTGCACATCTGCTAATCAGAAGGAATAGTCCCTGGCAAGTGTCGCTCGCTGGTTTCAGTTTTATATGTCCACGGAAGGGCCGCCAGTGGGATTCCTATTCCAGAGTACATACCTGTGATCCATTTTTCATGGCCAGTACCATTTGGGCTCCTGTGTGAAGTCTAAATCTATGTGTTTCTGGCATATTTATTTTCCTTTTTTGTTTCCTTTCTCTCATCCCTTTTGCTCCCTTCCACTGTCTGTAAAAAAATAAATGTTATAATATATTTTCTCGTAGGAATAAACCCAAAATTATAGAAGAAAAAAGTCTAAAGAAGGAATGTTTTGGAGTTTTGAAAAATGAGCATTCCAGGGAAGAAAGAAACCATCATACTCAGAGCATTAAGCTACGCTGATGTTATTGAAATGGATGTTTCTGCCTAAACCGGTTTGGCTCATTGGAAAGAGCATTGGCCTTGTGACTGAAA
The DNA here is from genome assembly GCA_004026805.1 of Lasiurus borealis. Lineage (NCBI taxonomy): Eukaryota > Metazoa > Chordata > Mammalia > Chiroptera > Vespertilionidae > Lasiurus > Lasiurus borealis. The sequence continues at coordinate 44,546 of PVJN01009967.1, forward strand.
GGTCCCTGCTTCGATTCCGGCAAAGTGCACGTACCTTGCTTGTAAGCACATCCTCATTGAGGGTTGTGCAGGAGGCAGTTGATGGATGTTTCTCTCTCCTCAATTTTTCTGATTATCTCTCTCCTGCTTTCTGTGTTTTAAATCAATGTAATATATTTTTATACAAGAGCCAAGCGATGTCTATGCAACATAAAAATAAAATGTCCTAGTGTCCCTAAGCTGCCAAAACCTTGAAATATCACAACAAGGCTACTCTATGGAAGTCCATGTAGGACATCCATAGACACCATGTCATGGGCGAGCCTTTGGCGGCAAGGCCTGGAGGAGTTTCTGAAAGCGAGGTGTGAGCGAGGTGTGGAATGGATAGAGGAGGGTTCCGCGCGTGCTCCCCTATAGTAGCTCGCACCGCTGCACTGTTATTTCCAGAGCCTCCCACTCATAGAAGATGTGAGCAGAGTCACCTGTTATTAATGGCTGAGGGACATACAGAGCTGTGGACACAGAGATAGAGGTACACATAGAGAATGTTGTCCGCAGTGCCCTGGAGAGTTGTCATCTGGTAATTACGTCCACCATGCTGGTTCTTTGTATCCTCACTTAGGTACTTTCTCAGTGTTTGTATATCCTTGATGCTGAATTCCATTTCCACCCACAATCTATTTAATGGGGATTCCATCCAAAACAGAAAATCTCAATCGTTGGCACGTCCTCTTCTCTGTAACTGCCTTGCAAATGAGCAATCATTATTATTCTACAATGATCTTTTTTGGTTGGCCTATAATTTTTAGTAGGTAATGGTCATCTCTTTATGCTGCCTAGTTGTTTTATTACTGTTCCTAAAGCAGCACAGGTTTGTAGATGTAGGAATGATTTTTTTGAGAAGTGAAGTGTTTATGCATATGTACATAGACATATTCAAAATCCTCCTACTCACTTGCAGGGAAATTAACTTTTATTGAAATACATGGCCTCATGGGTAGCTGGGTAGCATTTAATTTTATTGTTGTTTATTGAATGGATTAATGACACTGATGTCAGCTTTGTCAAGGGATGGTTACCCAATGAAAAATTACAAGTTTCCCATGTTTACCTTGATGGTTGCTTATATAGTACACGGAATGTGCACCAACCCATTTCCCACGTGTTGTTTTACCAGTCAGACTATATACACCTAACAGTTCATCCACCCATTCTTCCTCCAAGCCCCCTTTCCCCACATTCAGTGGTGTTATCATTTTGTGTAACATGCTTTGGGTGATCATAGTGATAAGTGTGTTCAGTGCATCCTTTCAGTCCAATTTTGCAGGTATATTCATCTCAATAAATTTAATTCAAAATATTTTGTGATGGTTATAGTTTCTCATCCTCTTTTGTATTTTTTGCAGAAAAGCATTATCCATGCATGTTTCATCATAGCCCTGCAGAGTTATTTATGTTCACCTAATTTCCATTCGATAACCCCTTCCCTAACAACCTGTTATTCTTCCTCAAATAAGTAGCCAATAGTTCTTCTGGTTGCTTAGCATACTCATGTAGGTTTATTGTCGTATAGGTGCTGTAAAGTGTGCAACTCAAATGTAGATAATGTCTTATGAGGATGTTCGAGTCCATTATTCTTTTACCTCAGCCACAATGAGTAATGTTTTTGTCACTGCCTTTATTCCATTTCCTGCAAGGTTGTTGTAACTGCTGTAATCAAACCCCATACTTTCCTAACATTCTGTGGAACGCACTTGTTGATGTGTTGAGGTATAGGCATTCTTATCATGGAATATTGGTCAGCCACTAGGTGGAGCAATGGCATTTCTTGTGATCACGATAGTGCCATTTAAGAATCAGCACCAACCCCCCGTAAAAAAGTTCCTGCCGTTGTGAGAGTTTGCTGGCAGTATCTTCTTGGTGCAGCCATAGGTTCTTATCCATCATTGATATTATGTTCATTCATACATGATCTTGTTGTTTTTGCCCTACAGCCCAGACATTTAAGGATCATGCATCCTGTTTGTGTTGTCACTATCCGTTATCTGGGTACCAACCTCTGTCTCCTGCATCCCCGCTACTAGTGGATGGAGCATACCTATTCACTATCATCCTGTGAAAGCATGAGACTATCAAAAAAGACCACTGAGAGTTGCAGTTGTGTAGTACAGTTTTACCCTCAATCACCATCCAGTGTGTCATCCAAATGCCTGCAAAGTAGTCTCCCCTTTCCTTGCTGATGATTCACCCATTGTGTTGTTCAGCCTTTTTGTGGCTGAGTCCTCCTTTATTTTCTTGCCTTGATTTGTGTTCTAGTGTGTTTTTCTTTCAATTTCCCCCTCATCCCTGTATCAGTGTTCCCTTTATGCCAACGGAATATATTGGGGTATGGAAAGTGTTGCAGCAATTCAGTGTTTTTGTGTGTAGCCCCATGTCTTAGCAATTCTTGCTTGGTGTGCTTGTGCCTTTCATTTTGGAATATGCCTTTCAATTCAATATAGTGTCCTAGTGCATTGATCCAAAGCCTCACCTTCAAGCTCTCCACTCATGTGCTCCCTTTTCCTCCTCCCGCATTAAGAGTTGAGTGTATGGTTTGTTTGTTTGGTTCTTGCTTGATGGCATGGCAGTTACGGATGATGCATGTCACAGGCTTCCTTTTCCTCTGCCTGCAGCCTTTGACATAAGATACAAATGAGTGCAAGGTATGTCATATGTGGATGAGCAAGCATGGTCCCCTTTCCCTTTTCCCCAATCACCAGTTACTGCTCCATTTATTCTGAGTCTTGTTGTTTTCTTCCTGTGATCCTCAAGCATATCCTGTGTCTGTGCTCCTCATCCCCACGCCTGGGGTATGCTTGTTGAAGTGAGCATCTGCAGACACTGGACAAATGGTATTAGCATCACCACACTGATGGAATGCAATGTGTAGTTTTTGTAATGGTGACAGCAGCCTGAGAGTTTTCCGGATCACCTGCCCTCAGAGTTGCTCCCAGCATCCTCTAGGCTCTCTTTTGTCATTGCCATTGTACCCCCACAATATGGGAGCAGAACACCTGCATGTGATTTTTTTTTCAATAGCGCTGTAGTTCTTCCACGTGTTTGCTGCCTATCCCTCACCCAGTGTGCTTGATTTATCACTACTGCTGCCTGGAGTGTGTGTGCTCATTGTCATCCTGTGAAATTATCAGCGTTCTAAAAGCACTCATTTCTAGTGGCATGGCTCAGCATATTTCCAGTATAAGGCTCAATGCAATGTCCAATGCCAATTCCTTTGCAGTCTCCTTTTACACATGCAGGAACCATTACTTTGCTGTCTCATCTGAATCATGCTAGTTTCTTCACTTTCATATTCTCTTAGTTTGTACTTTTCATCTTTTCCTGTCATGCCTTCCCTATTCTTACTTATATTCTAATGGAGCATAGTGGAGCATGGAGTGTGTCAGTGATGGATTTTGTTTGGTAGCCCTGTTGTGAAGAAATGTTTGATGTAGTTGCTGTGCCATCTTTGGCATGTGTGTTTGATCTAAAGTCTCCTAGTTCCCTGCCTCTCTCTCATCCCCAAGCTTCCAGCTGCTGTATTTTCTTCCCTGGATATTTTGTGCCAAGTTTGGCTGGGTTCTGGCTGTTATTTTGTTGCCCTTAGGCACGTCTTCATGGTTTGGCTGTATTTGTGCAGCTCCAGCCAGACTGTGCACATGCAGGCCATGTCGTTTGCTTTGCCAAGCATGCTCCCCTTTTCCTAGTTTTCTCAGCTACTATCCCCACCACTATCAGCCTATGTTCTCACTCATGGAACTTTGTTCTTCCTGTGTTCAGCAGCCATGGTTTATGTTCACTGACAGGGAAGTGCATAAATAGGACCAATGATATTGGCATTCTATTTGGAGTAAAGAAATGTGCATCTCTTTATTTTGCCACCACTGTGCATCTTCCACAGCACCTGGTTGTGGAGCTTGCTACAAGAAGTCTTTCTGCACCCATAGGCAGTTTTGCATGATTGACATATTTCTATTACACAGGTGTCTCATGCAGTACTTGTTTTTATAACCATACTCTCTCTGCTTTACTAACAACTGTCACCTATGGAGTGAATGACCTGTCTCCACTACTAGTATTCAGAGGGTATCCGGTTGCTCTGATCCTGTGAAAGGTGAAAGCATTCCAAGATTGTGGACAGCTTCAGTCACATGGTTTGTGGCATTTGCATCCTTATCACACATTGTAGTCTTAAATCCTGTCCACTCCCTCTCCGCAATCCATGCTGTATCTACTGTTTTCCTGATCAGGCATGTGATAGCTGAGTTCTTAGCATTGTCCTTTGATTATTCTCTTTAGTCACGCTCTATTCCTGTTCTCACATATATTCCTGTTTCTTTCTCATGCTTGGCGAAGTGTTTTTTTATTGTTATCTCAATGGGATGTAGTAAGGCATGGCTCATGTTGCTGTGAGGTAGTATTTGTCTTCCCGCCCCCAGGTGTTAGCCTATGCTTGTAGTTGCTGAGCCAAACTGCCAACTATGATGCGACCTGCAATGTAGTGCCATATCCTAGTCCTGTTGCCTCCTTCACCCAAGGATTTTAAGCACTGCACACTTTTATATGAATTTGAGAGCATGCCAGTATGCCTGGCTTTTGGCTACTTGTTGAGCACCCACAGCGGCCTCATTTTTATGGTCTGCCTGTTGAAGTGTAGGTGGACGAAAAACTTGCTATGCCAAGTGCACATCATCCTCTTTTCAGCTTGGGAAAAGAGCGATCCTCCTCCCCAATCACTTATTGTCTGCATTCCTTTGCTGTGCCCATAGGGTCTCTCGTGATTGTCACATGTCTACAAAAGTTGTATTTGAGTATATAAGACCCTTTCAGGTATTCTTTTTTATCACCCCTCACCTGGGTGGTGGTGTTTTATTTGTTCATGTCTGCACTACCCGTCAGTAGATTGAATATTTGCTATGATGCTCTAAAAGCATGTCATTCCCTAAGAAGTGAGTTCCACTTGTAGTCCTGAAATTTTCCAAATTTACAATCTAGAATTTGTTTTTAACCCCTGTGCAGTGCCATTATTCCATGTTGCACCTATTGTTTTGTTGCTTTACCATATCCCACCTAAGTAATTACTCTGTTCCTCTTCATAGTCCTCTAATGTGTTCCCTTTCTTTACCTCATGCATTGCTGTGTTTCCCTGTATGGCAGTGAGTCTTTGGTGGGTAGCCACAGGTGTCAGCATTTTTCTCTTTGCTGTACTTCTGAAATACGAGTGTGTGTGTGCCTGCCAGTACACAGTGTGTGATTTACTTTGATCTCCCCACTCCCAACCTACAAAATTTTGCTTGGCAGCTCCATCTACGTCAAACAGCATAAATGTATTTCTAGTTTGCATGGCTTTTGATTGCTCCCTCAGCACTTAAAAGGCACACGCTAATGTGCTGCAAGTCAATATATGGCAGCTGACATAGGCATAGCAATTACAGGTGTTGTCATATGTGGTTTGCAAGAGCATGATCCCCGTGTTGCTTTCCTCAAGCGCCATTTCTACTGCCCACTGCAGTCAATGTCCTCTATTGTACGTTTTTCATATTCTTCCTTTGGTAGAGGCATGCCTCTCCCAGTCTTCTCCGAAACTCTGTCTACGCTTGTTGATATGGTGGAGTTGTAGGTGGAGAAATATAATTAGGGTCACCATTGTTGCACAAACAGATCTGCCATTCGCCTCCTCCCGATCACCTGCTTTAAAGAGTTTGCTGCTAGCTGTCTTTTATTGCACCCCATAGGATGTTTTGTGTGGTTTTTGTCCTGTCCTTGTAACATGGATGGAATGCCTGTATTGTGTGAAATATTTTATGGACTGCAGTCTGTTTGTCACCTGCTGACTGACCTGTTTATATCTGTGAGTGTGCACTCTGAAAGAATGAAGCTGCCCAAAGATCATTGACATTTCCAGTTACTTGATCCAGGAAGTATCCATCATGATTCTCCATCTACAGTGTAGTCCTAGCCCCTGTAGCCCCTGTATAGAGCAATTTCTCCTCACAACTGATGATGTCAGTTTTTCCCTGCTTAGTGTGATGTCCCACCTTAATTTTCACTTTTATTCCCTTTAAAAATCCGAAAAATGGTTCTATCTTTCTACTGTTATGCCTGGCAGTGTTAATATCATGCTAGTAGAATAAAGTTCAGCGTAGAGTGACTGTAAAGCAGCATTTTGTTGTCTAGCCCAGTTGTGAAGCTTTGCTTGGCAGTTTTCATTCCAGCAATATGATTGTTTACTGGATCACACCTCCCTACCCTGCAAGGTACTTGTCCAGGTCCTTACCTTGCACATGCGTGGCAAATATGGTTGTCTGCAGGCTACTTGCTTAGTGGCTACAGTGGGGTATGTCTTTATGGGCTTCCTGTTGTTGCCAAGATGATGAACATCTGCAAGTTAAGGTTTTGGCATACGTGATTTGGCCATGCACGCTCTACTTTCTCTGGAGTCCCCAGCAACCATCACCACCTACACCATGCCCAGTATTTTCTGCCTCCTGTCATCTGGCATGTGTAGAAGCCAGATAAATGGACTTCCCCTCTCTCTCCACTTGCTGACCCTGGCAGCTCTAAATGTTCCTACGCTACCTGTATCACCTCGCTGTGGTTTAAAAGCGTGAAACTCTGTTGTTGGTATCCTTGGCCTGTATCTCCTCCCCATCATTTGCTGCTTGGTCTTTTAGTGCACCCATTAGATTTCCTGTGTTTTTGGCTTGTCTCCATGTGGGTGTAGAAAAGCTGCAGCATGTAATTTTGAAGAGCGCCTTATTGCCGACCCCTACATCTGCTTTCTCAACATGTGCCTTTAAAAAATGGACCCATGCTTGTCTCTGTATCTTAACTCTCAGAGTCTGTGGGTCCTCGCTTGCTCTTATCCTGTGAAAGGATAGAGCCATTTCCCAGTGTTTAACTGAATCCCTCTAGTGTCTCCCACACCCACGTTGCAAATTGCCATGCTCTAGCTGCTCCCCCATGTCCAGCCTGATTCATTATCTTCCCTGGAATTTTCTTCTAGGCCATGTTCTGTTTGTTTTCCCTTCATGCCTGTTTTCCTTTCTCCAAATGGGTATGTAGGAAAGCATGGAGAATGTAGCTGCAGTGGTGTTTGCATTTCCATCACCAGGTTTGATGATGACTACACTTGCTGTGCCATCCTAGCTGTGATGTGCTTGCAAATGAACTTTATCTTACTTTCTTGCTTTAACCTTCCTTACCCAAACCCCTGGAGTGCTTTGTTCTTTTTCACTGACTTTTACTACCAAGTAGGCTTTGCTTTTCAATTAGGTCCCATAAGGGATGCTGTATCATGGACTGTCTGTTGACGTGCAGTTGCATGCAAATGTGTATGTCGTTTCTGTCCCTCCTGCTGTGACAGCTAGCTTTTTGAAGTGCGTATCTGTGCTTTGCCTATCTATGCCTATGTTTCTTCCAGTGAGAAGCCTAGGTCCTTCAAGGCCTTTTGCATGGCATATTAAGTTCCTGTGTTCCTTCAGGTGATGTGTACATCTTCTTAGTCACCTTTACATGCCCTGTAAATCTCTAGATCATGATGTCCTCCTTCCTTCTTCCACTACCTCATGAACGAAGGAGCCCATAGCTGAAGTCCCAGACATTTACAAAGTCTTGCTCAATTTAGGCCTCATTGAGTAGTTTGATCCCTTATTGTGGTAAGTGGATGTACATGTTTTTCTTTGGAGCCTATGCTAGTGATTTTTGACTTGTGTACTGCCCTATCTAAGATCATCCTGTAGCAATGATGTTGCCTTTCTGCCTGTACTTATTTGATTTTTGGGATTATCTTTCATTGATTCCATTCTAAACAAACCTTCTCATGGAAACTAGTTTTGTGTCCTAACAAATACTAAGTGTTGAGCACTATCTCAAAGTGGTGGTTCGTGTTCTTTCAAGTGGTGGTCTTTCTTGCTTTCCCCTGTCCTTTATGCGTTTTCACAATTTTGTATTCCAAAGACCTCAGTGTTGTCCCAAGAGCAGCACCACTACCCGCCCTCCCCTATCACACGTTTTGTATTATTTCGCCCAGTTACTTTCTCCCACTCATCTTTTACCAATCCACCTCAACCCTGGAATGTAGTAGCTTCCGTTCTTGCTGCCCCTTGGGGTTGGAAATGAGAGGAAATGAACTCCCCTCCATCTTGTCCTATAGGGCTGGGACCCCTGCCTAAATCCTCTCCCTTTTCTAGCAGTGGCCACAGGTGTGCCAGAAATGTCTTAACTTCCTCGGACCCCCCTCCCCCAAAATGGACCAATGAAGCTCCAGGAACACAGCGAGGGTAATAAGAAGGTTAAACCACAGAAAGACCTTAATTAAGGTGACCAATGTCTGTAACCATCATCACTTTCCTAAGCCCCATCATTATACTACTCCATAAAGCTTATCGTTCCCAACCGGCTCGCTCTCTCGCCTCGCTGCTGTGCCAGAAAGAGGCTGAGAGCCAAATCCGGGTTTGAATAAAGACTCTTTGCTTTTGCATCGGAAAGGCTCCTTAGTGGTGGATTATTGGCAACCCGAACTCTGGGCATAACAGAAAGACCATTTTGGTGGAGAGAACTTGTGATTGACTTGCTGTGTGATCATGGGTTGTTCACAGCTGAGCAGTTTCATGGACTTCACCGTGTTAGCACCCCTTTGCCTCAAAGCATGTGAACCAAGCCCTCCCGCTCCTCCACTGCTGCTGTTCAGCAGGTGCACTATTCAATTTCTTTGTCCATTCTTCCTACCACCATTCCATTGCTGTGCATTTGTGGGTCAGGGATCTTTTGTGTTTTGAGGAACTGCATGTATGTGCCTTGGCTAGGCTTGTGTTCATTGCACGTATTCTCTGGGAACCCTGACCTGCTGTTTCCAGCCACCTTCCTAAAAGCCATTTTGACTTTGCCAGCACAGGTTTCACCTGCAGGCTCTACATCATATCCCATGCCACAGACTTTCCTTTCTTATGTATGCTGCCTTGGGCCCAGCCCTGGTTTCTTGGTCTTTCCATCCTTCCATGTGGTATGTCCCACATTACCTACTCTGGTGCGTGCCCTCATGTGCGTTGCCTGCTGTTTGGCAGTGATCACTCAAAGGAGTAACCTATTATTAGAATACTCATGCTTGTAAGGATCCAGGTAAGGCCAACGCAGTTCTACACCAATGGTGGCAAGTGTGTTTCTCTATTTCCTTGTGTGATTGAGCAGGATGGCTATTCCGCTTGCTTCCTGTGTGTCAGCCCATGAATGGTTCCAGCCATTTCTCAGCAAAACTTTCTCTTACCCTCTCCCATGCATGCCAGTCAGTTCACCTCTGTTTTCTCTCTAAGACATGCCTGTTCTGTATTGTGCGTGAGATTGCTTGTGTCTGTGGTGCGTTTATTTAAAGTTTCATGGTATTTGTTATGTTAGTGCATGAATGTAGGGCAATTTTGGGTTGCCCACTGAAGTGCACTCATGCCTACAACGTTGCTACTTCATATGTGTTCTCGGTTTTTAGGCAGCTAAGTCACAATCGCCTTTGTTCCCAGGTCAGTCTTCCTGCGTGTTATCAGCAGGGTCTGGGTGGAAGCCCATGACCCTTGCTGGGGAGCTGTGGCATGAAGTCACGGTGCCCTGTGCATCAGTGGCTGTGTTTTGTGACATTTTATGTCCCCTGTCCATCATGTTTGTGTTTATGTGAGAGGTGATGGCCTTTTTCCCTTCCCCCACCCACTGAGTTGTGCTCATTGGAAGGAGTGCCAGCGGATGGCTCCCCTGTAGTGCCCCTTTCTCGGTCATGGCTTTCCTTGACAGGGTGGCTTGGGGGCAGCGTCCTCCCCTACCCACCCCCTGGATTGCTTTTTGTGGAGAGTCAGGTGTCCTGATGCATGTGTTTCCTGACAGCCAGGGTTTCGTTGGGTAACATCTTTTCCCAATTCCACTGTGTGTGATCCCCCCACTTTGCATGTTGTTTGCTGTGGTTGCTCACTTATCCCAGTGTTGACCCTCAGGCACCCATACCTTCCCTCCCATGTAAGTCGGAGTCGCTCATGCACACACAGAACTCTGAGACTCACCGGGGTGGGGGATCCAGGGCCAGGGGAACAGCACACAGTTGAATCACAAGGTGGTGTGACGGGTGTCATGGGAGGTACATGCATGTGAAGTATTTGATAGATTGTTTTCTTGTTGTCGCGCCATTCTTGGACCAGTCAGGCAGACTGACAGGGTGGTCTGCTGTCCATGGTTCCTTTTCTTGCCTGCTGTGGAATGTCCAGTGCAGAGCACTTCCTTGGTTCCGTGGTCTGTGGTTGGAGGCTTTTGTCACAGTCACTGTCCATGTTCATGGCCCTGTGCGGGTACTGGCAGCCGTCATCCATGTGGTGTCCCAGCAAGGTGTCCTCACACAGCACATTTTCCAGGCATCTGGCTCCGGCAGCAGCAGCAGCATGATCCTTTGTGCTTCTTTGCCCTGTGCGGTGGGTTGGTGTTTGTTAAATGCCTGTGCCCCTGTTTCTTGGGCCTGCTTTGTACGCATTCCCTGCTTGACTCCCCGCACACTCATAGTTTCCCGAGAATTCTCTTTAAGGTTGTGTGACATTTGTGGTAAACCTGGAGAGCTGGTTCCCCCTGTAGGCTTATATGAGGCAGCTCAGTCCTCTAGCTGTGCCTTCCAGTGCTCCACCCATCACCTTATTTGCTGCCATCTTTCCAGTTCCTAGAAAGCCAGCTTTTTGAACATGCCCTGGCGTTTCTCTCTCCCTCCTCCCCTGGTAGTGAAAGGAAATGAACTCCCTTCCATCTTGTCCTCTAGTTCTGGGACCCCTCCGTAAACCCCTTCTCTTTTCTGGGAGTTGCCACAGGTGTGCCATCAATGTCTTCCCCGACCCCCACCCAAATGGACTATTGAAGCTCCAGGAACACAGCGAGGGTCTTAATAAGGCTAAACCACAGAAAGACCCTAATTTAAGTGACCAATGTTTGTAACTTTCATCACTTTCTTAAGTCCCTTATTATCCTACCCCATAAAACTCATTGTTTCGCCCAGCTTGCTCTCTCGCCTCATTGCTGCACCAGAAAGAGGCTGAGAGCCAAACCCGCGTTTGAATTTTGACTCTTTGCTTTTACATTGGAAAAGGCTCCTTAATGGTGGTTTATTGGGGACTCCGAACCCTGTGCACAAATGTAGTCTCTTCATGTGAGTGAGGATCGCAAGAGCGTAGCTCCTCACTTGCATGCTTTCTAGGTTAACTCTGCGGAGCTCTCCCGAAGCCGATGCATTTCCCAGCAACTTGTCTGAGTGGAACCACAGGGAGACAGACGCTTTGTGTTCTTTCTGTGGCCCTATTCTCCCTTCCCTATCCTTTGCAGCTGTTAGCACACCATGCAGAGTTGTGGCCCAAAGACTCCCTCCAATCCCAGTTTCATTTCATGTTCTGAGAAGAGGTTTATGCTCTTTCTGTGGAATGGGCTCCCATCCCTGTGATAGTTGGGCACAGGCACTTACCTCGTAGTCTAGCCGGAAGCTCTGCGTTGCCTGGTGGGATGTTGTGCTTTAGCGTACTCCTTGGCAGATGTATTTTTACGTGTATTTGTTTCTCATCGAGTGCCCAACTGCTAAAACAAAGACATCATTATACATGGGTCTTTGGGATGCCTACTTTACCGGGCTCACAGCCTTATAGCGACAGGGACTATTTGCACTGTTTTTTGCCAGCTGTGCTGCTGTTCTAGGCAGTTTGTGGTGTTCTTTGTCCCCCTTTGCCTGACAAGGGCTGCTCTCATAGATTGGTTGGTGCCATTCTGGGCTTACATTTGCTGCACTGTTTTCTTATTTCTCATTCTATTGTTAGGGAAAGTCAGCACAGTAGACGTGGGCAGAGTATGGTGTTACATGGGTGAGGAGAAAGGAGATGGGCTTTAAGAGAGTGAGAAATGCAGTTGGTTCTCCAAGGTGGGGGCATGGTGTCATTTCCCTTACCGTTTTCCGAAGCCTTCCTCCCTTGGCGCACGCTCACTCTCTTCAATGTTCTGTGTCTTCCTCCGGACTCCGTGAATTTCCAGTGCACACCACTTTTCAGTTTCTTTCTTGTTGGGTTTGTCTTTGTTTTTTTCGCCATGCACAAGATATTTATATGTTCCCTCAACTAAATCCCTGCTTTTCCCATTGTAAACCTCGGTAGTGAGTGCTTTATGTTTGTTCACCCTTCCCTGCTGCGTTTTTAAGGGTCCCTTCTGTGATTCTTGAGCCTCTGGTATCATAGCCGAGGCATCTGAGATAATTTTTAGATTTAATTGTTCAATTTTTAAATTACTTTATTTATGATTGTGCTTCAGGGTTGCGGACCTGATGTTAGAGCTTCTCATCTAGGACTTCACCCCTGTTTTGTGTCTTGTGTGCATGCCCAGCTGTCTGAATCGTCAGCAATGTCTGCCAGAGCTCTCCTGCTATGCCTCCTTATGAGCGCTCCCCTTGGCTAGATGTTCTCTGTCATTGTGTGTCAGATTTCTCTTCCAGGAATTGTGCATCCTGAGGGATGCTCTCACCTTTTCTCAAAGAGATTCCTACTTGCCTAGGAGTGCCCTCAAGTCGCCCAGGAGAGAGAGTGTGCCCCTTTATAATGTGAACTTACTTGTTTCACCTTTCCTATTTTGACTCACTCCTTCCTTGCCCTCCGTTCTTGGAAACCAATGTTCATTTTTCATGTTACGTAAGCTGCAGCCTCCCACACATCCTCTCCAGATTAACCATGCTTTCCATTATCCCCTTCATGATACTTGTGCCCTGTCTTCCTCATCATCTCCCCGTGAGCCTGACTGACCTTAGGCCTCACATTATATCGAGACGCGGGAATGTCGTGCCTGCAATGGGCAAGTCACTCACCCAGGTTCCCCTGATGTGTTGTCGGCTACATGGGGGGCGGACACAATGGCTCCTTGCTGTATCCGAGTGCCTAGTCCAAGGCTGAGTTCGCATGGTGCTCCCAGGGGATCTGATTTGCTGACTTCCTCCTGCTCACTGCTGTGGTGAGGTGAGTGTGAGGTATTGTAGGTTTTTACTTGCGTTTCGTTAGGAGAATCTACCGGTTCTTTGCTTCTCTGCAGGGAAGTCCATTGCTGCATCTGTCCTACAGGAGAGAGAGGGTGTTAGAAGCCTTGCTCTGCTATTTTAAGTTCTTCTCCAAAGCTGGGTGCATCACTGGCCCCAAGGAAATTTATTGCATGTCCTGTTTGTTGCCTGGGTTCCCTCTTACCTGGGAAAGGACAGGGAGTCTTTCATGAGTGAGATACTTGGCATTCGCTTGTCTGCCAGGGAGTGTTGCTGCGCTCTTGCCTGATTGATGTTGGGCCATCAACTCCATAGCCATGACAAAAACTGAGTCCCCAGTGCACTTTGTTGTGTCCTCTGGAATCATCAAGGAGGGTGGTTCCAGCTTGCATGTTGCATGGCTTTGCAGATAGAGCTTGGGTTCTTTGTTCCCCTGTGAGAGGGATGAGTATTGTGCTTGCGTAATTGCTTGCCTTGTCCTTGGACTTGCTGAGGCTAAGTGAGGATGGGGCTATTGTGCTGAGCCTACTTCCTCTCCTTTGCCTTAGGCTTGCTGTTGTCCATTGAGGAGGGGGACCATTGTGCTGAGCCCAATTGCTCATCTTAGCCTTGGGCTTGCTGTTTCCATTTGAAGAAGAGAGAACATTGTGTCAGCACAATTGCTGGCCTTAGCCTTGGGGTAGCTTTTGCCAAGTGAGAAGAGAGACCATTGTCCTGAGCCCAATTGCTCACCTTAGCCTTGGGCTTGCTGTTGCCAAGTGATGAGGGGGACCATTGTGTGGAGTAAGGGGATGTGTTCTGCACTATTGTATCCCTGTGTGGCTTGCCTCAAGGTTTGTGGAGGGCAATGATGTGGCGTCTGCCTGTCCTTTGTCTTGCCTTTGGGCTCAGCATGTCAAGTAGAGGATCCTTCACTAGCTTCTCCTTGGCTCAGGAAAGCACATGGAGCATCTGAGTGCAGACCCGGCGGTTCTTGGTGTGGAGGTGAGTGTGGCAGGGGATCCTGAGGGGAGGATAACAGAGTGCAGGCTAAGAGTGGTTTAATGTGCCTCCCCCTTTACTCCCTTGACCAAAGTGAAGGCATGTCTGGTTGACACTCGTTTTCCTGCTGTGAGTTTTGCATGTTTGCTGTACCAACATCCCAGAGGTAATTTGGAAGCCTTCGCCTGCCGTGCGCTCTTTCTGCATTCCCCTGGGGTGCTGGTTCTGTTAGCTGCTTCCTTTCTGTTTCCCGCCGTTCAAAAGCGCGTGTTTCTTCTCTGACACTCAATTCCTTCCTTGGGGCTCCTACATTTCATTTCTTATCCTCTGCTGCCATCTTGTGGCCAGTCTTGGAATGGCAGCATATTTCACTAAAGCGTTTTGTCAGTGGTACGTGTATGTGCTTCTCATTTGCAGTTTTTTGTCTGTGTGTTTATTTCGGGT